>ML789161.1:309256-344241 GCA_009831015.1 Picea engelmannii | reverse complement strand
CATATTGATATTCAATATCACTTTGTGAGAGACATGGTTGAAGAAAACAAAGTATTGTTGATGAAGGTGGACACTTTGAAGAATGTTGCAGATTCATTAACAAAATCTGTGAGCATTGAGAAGTTCTCTTGGTGTAGAGGATCTATGGGCATTGCTACCCTGGATTGTTGACTATGTAACCCTGTAACCCTATGTATGCAAAGAAAAAAACAATTGGGAGAATGTTGGGTATGGGGGGTGTAGGGTTTGGGGGGAAACACCCCCGAGAAATTTGTTTTTCCTCGGGAAGCGTGTCAAATTTTCCTCATTTTTCATGTTGCCTCGATTGTTGTGTCCATTGTTGGGCTGTTTTTCAGCACATGGTTTTTTTCCGATGGTTTTCTATTTCTGGTTAACGAATTACGATTGTTGACTAATCCAGGTCATTGCGTTAGGGTTTTGGATGTCATTGGATCCTATATGTATATTTTATTGTAAACAATGTATCACTAGGAATGAATATAGAATCTGTTGGTTTTCCCGATTTGGGTTTCCAGGGGAAAAATCTATGTGTAATCTTTGTATTTTCCATTGTATCTTTTTTGTTCTTTTACTGAAAATCTGTTTGCAGTAAATATTGTACAAGGTTAAAATCTACAGTTTTGATGCAAGAAGGAAGGCATGTATACTATCATTTTGAAATATTCCATGGGGTAGTTCTTAACTACCCTATCTATGAAAAGGAGCTCTATGCCTTGGTTCAAGTTGTCAAGAAGTGGAAGAATTATTTGATGGGAAAGTAGACCATCATGCACACAGATCACCATCCACTGCAATATTTTCAAGCCTAGATTAAGCTACAACAAACAAGATATTACAATTCTATGGGGTTTTTACAACAATTTCATCTAGTCATCAAGTATAAGAAGGGAATCACAAACAAATTGGAAGACACACTTTCAAGGCCACCCACATCCAAGATTACATCTTTGGGAACTGTGATGCACATGGACCCTCTTATCCATGATTCATACAAAGAGGCATACACAGAAGATGAGGACTTCAATGAGGTGTTTTAGTAACTACATGGCCAAATTAATATAGAATAAAGTGATAGAAAGGTTGATTATTGTTTCCAAATTGGGTTACTCTACAAGCTCGACAAGCTCTATGTCCCTAAAGGTAAACAAATGCAACTTATCAAAGAGGCTCAAACCTTCAAGGTTGAATGAAAATTTTGTGTTGGGAAGACAATTGACAACATACAGAGGTATGTGTACTAGCCCAATATGCAAGAAGATGTGGCTCAATATATTATAGGATATATACTTTGTTGTACTAGCAATCCTAGTAAGAGGAAGCAAGGTCTATACCATCCCTTACTTTTACTCACTCGACCTTGAGAAATAATTTCCATGGATTTTGTGGGAGGTTTACCAACAACCAAGAAGGGACATCATTATCTATTTGTGGTAGTTGACAAGTTTAGCAAGATGTGCATTTTCTTGCCTTGTAAAAAGACCATCAGAGGACAAGAAGTGACAAACGTTTTCTTTAAATAGGTCTAGGTGCACTTTGGGATACCAAGCATCATCTTAGAGAGAGATACCATATTTCTCAGTACATTTTGGACTATAATGTGGGAGAATATGGATACTAAGTTGAATGGATCTACAACATCCCATCCACAAACAAATGGAAAGACAAAAGTAGTCAACAGGACTTTGGTGGAGCTTTTGAGGCGTTACAATCAAAATCATATGAAGACCTGGGGTGGAAAATTGATCTACATACAACACTCTTATAATAGATAAGTCCACACTTCTATTGGTAAGTCACCTTTTGAAACTTTCTTTGGATATTTTCCACATTCACCCTTGGATGTTGTATATGGATAGAAAGGAGGAGTGAGGGGGGACCTCATAGGCGATAAATTGAGAGCATAATTTTTTTTTGAGAAGATTAGGAAAATCCATTTGCAAGTACAAGAGATGTTGAAGAAGTCATAGGAAAAATACAAGGCCATACATGATCAACACAGAACCGAGAATTCATTCAAAGTGGGAGACATGGTTTGGTTATATTATAACAAGGAAAGAGTATAGGGTCCTAGTAAGAATATCATTTTTCTATTGTATGAACCTTTTGCGATATTGGAGAAGGTAGGAGATAATTACTATAGTATGATTCTACCCCCATACATGTACATTTACTTAGTAGTGAATGTGCATAATCTCAAACTCTATGAGCCTTCTATGTTAGATCAGGAGGAGGAGCGGATCCTAGCTTCCATAGAGGAATGAGCATTATATGCTCAGGTAGAGTTGGCATAGGACACAATTTTGCTAAAGAGGTCTAGAAATACAAGATAGGGGCAACATGACCTTTGGTAGATTGGGTTGAAAGGACAACTTCCAGGAAAATAAAAGTGGTATTCCATGGATAAGGTAGAGGAAAATTTTCCTCATCACATTCAGTAAAGATTTTGGGGACCAAAAGCCTCCCTAAATGGGTAGATGTGATTCAGATTGGATCATTATACTATTTTCCATCTATCTTGATTCTTTTAAAGTGGAAAATTTTGGAGGAATCAACTTGTACGGTCATTTTAGTGACAGGTCACAATTTGGAAAATTAGGGTTTAAAACCTTTTGGGCCATTTTGAGGCATCAAATGACATTTTTAGGGTTCAAAACTTTATTTTCCTAAATAAGACCCCTTGACACTATTCTACACATTGAGACCTTTCGAATAGTGAAAAAATCGATTCAATCATAGCTCATATGAAAACGTTATGCCTCCAACAAGTTCACCTATTGTGTTGACCACCATAGTACGAGTGGATGTCCCATCAACCCCCATTACTCATGCATATGGGGCTGTCCACGTATTCAATTTCAAGAATATTCTAGAAGTTCCAAAACCTTATCATGATTGAGGGTTGAGGAAGTCAAAACCCTACCCCTAGATAGCTATCAGGTGATGGTAAATACTAGGCCACTAGGAGGAGAAGGGGTTCAATTCTTTAGCATTTTATTTGTTCTGTAGTTGAGAAAATCACCTGTGAGTGGTATTTTGAGAGCATAACAGAGAAGGAGAGACTCTATAGTAACCATATAGGACATAGTGTCAAAGGAAATTCCATAGATAGTGCCTCTTTCTTTGTACTTTCATTTGAAGAAAATAGAGTAGTGCAAACCCACATTTTAGCTGGATTTTCTCCCACATTGGATTTCCTAGGTTATATCTTGTGTTTATTTTTGGATGGTGTGTGAGTATTTATTTATGTTCTCTATTTTTCACATTTTTAACTATTTCATACATTTTAAGTAGAAACAATAATTAAAGAATCTAAGATTTAAAGGAAATTAACTTTCATATAAAAGATTTGAGTATTTTATTAGATATATCATGACAAACTGTCCAATCAAATATCCATGACAATTTATAGATCATACACTTCATTGAACTTGAGTCCTTCTTCAAGGGAAACAAATAGTTCAGGTGGTTACATTAATTGTATGGAAAATAAACCATTGGGTGTGATTTCCCCTAGCTCATTGCCTAGTTGTGGAATACTAGTTTGAACTAGTGTTAGAACTTCAACAAGACAGATGAAAAAAAGTACTCATTATTTTCTGCTACTGTAGTTTTGATTTCTTGATGTATTATATGGTTATTAGCTATGATTGATCTATTAGTTATTTAGCTATTCTTTTTATTCTAAATTGCTAAGATGTGATTGAATTAATTACTTCAAATTAAAAGCCAAAAAAAATTATATATATGACGACAAGTGACACCCTCCTATGTGATAAAGGTTATTACATTATGAGTATAATTTCATTACTAAAGATTTCAAAATAGAGTTCTCATTTTTACTCTTATAATTTAAAATATATAAGTTAATAAAAGTAAAATATAAATTATAAGGTAACTTGTATTTATATAAAAAACACTAGCTTCAAGTATATGGAATAACTATAAGAATAATTTCTCTAAGAAAATCACTTATCAGATTATAAATTCAATATAGTTATCAGATTATAAATTCAATATCATTTTTTTTTTGAAGTTAGAATTTGTATTAGAGCTTGTTAAGTAGTGAGAGTTACATTTGTCATACTGTTCCATGTGGTTGTGGCAGATTTTCTCTGGTGGAAAACCAAAGCTGCCACGCGGTCGTTAAATTGCACAGTAATCATGTAAGTCTTAAAAAACTAAAGTAAACCTGAAATGTACAAAACTAGTTCTAAAAAGCCACGCGGGGCGATAATACTTCCTGCTAGACTATCCATACAAAGACACAAAAACTGATACGAGCTAAATCTGCAAAATCCTAGAACTGAGATGCAGCACAGGGCAGAGAACTTGTGAAATAAACTATTTGGATGCATGAACCCAAAGGAAACCTGAGTGAGACGAGGCTATCCTGAGCTGGGGTCAAGTCATTTCTCATGCCTTTGGTCTTGCGCAGTTTCCCTGCTTGACGCACCTGTGCTCAAAATAGCTTGCCTGAAATCCTGTAGCAGAGTCGTAATGTGTTCCTCATGGTGTGTATGTTCTGCTTCTCTATGATGCATTGCAGTGATGGTTCCCATGACATCCTCCATCGCTCGCTTGATGGCGTCCAAAGAGTCTGTGATAGCTTCCTTCCCAGTGCAACGAGTGCAGACAGAAGGCGGTGGAGGAAAATTAGAGGAGGAGGTGGGTGAGTCGGGAGAGGGGAGGGGATAGGAAGAATAAGAGAAAGGGATAGATGAAGCGGGGGGAGTGGAGGGAGGAGGAGGGGGAGGTGGAGGAGGAGGTTGGTGGGGGGGTGACGGGCTAATATTTGGCACGAAGTCAAGGGAGCTTCCTTGGCTGTCGAACCATTCAAATCGATAGGCGTAGAGAGAAGAAAAAGGAGGAAGACCTGGAGAAGTGGCCCGGTCGGGAGAGTGGTCCAAGGAGATGACACGAGGAGAAGTTGGGGGACGCTTCGAGGTGGAGGCTCGAGTAGGGTCTGGAGGTAAGCTTGGAAGAGCCTGATCACCTCGTCCTCTCACACCTCTTCCTCTTGCAACGTACCAAGATGCCCCTCACTTCGATTTTCCTTGAATTCACGGCATGAGGAAGATCACATGAGACCCAGGAAGGAAAGATAGAGTAAATTTATGCAAGGGGCCGGAAGCGAACCAGACCCAAGAGCCACAACCGACCAGAGGAGGAGAACAAGGCTCCGAGGGCCGAGAGAACAAAGAAATATCGATCTAGAGACAGAAAACTAAACCATTTGTCAGTGGAGGCCAGGACTCAAGAGGCCAAGGGATCGAATGAGCCATGGAATTCCCCATTGCTGGCCTAAACCTGCTGAGTTCAGTAGGATGATGGGACTAGGCCTTCAGCTAGCCCATCACCATAAATGCTCCCACAAACTAGAGGGCCATACCATTAAACTGGTTCAAATTCAAATGAACGCATAGATGTCGAGGCCGATGAATTAAAGGCTTGGAGTAATGGTGGAGGTGGGTGAGTTTTGTGATGGCTCGAGGTGGCGTGAGATGTGGCCAAGTGTCTGTCCATCTGTCCATCCATCTGTCCTCTCTGATGTCACCCCATCCGAGGGAATTCAATATCATTATTATTTAAAAAGGAAATTTTAATTTTATTAAATCATTTATATTAAATTTGTTTGAACATATTTTTTTATGTTATTGTGATTCTCTCCATTTGTCCAGTAGTATGGTTTTCCACTCCCTCATTTTTATTACACCAACCCTTTTTCAAAATAATCAACTTGTGTTTTGTATAAATAAACAAATTCATAATTAGTCAAAACATATCATACGCTTGATCAAAAATTCCAGAACACCGTCGAAGAAGTGAATTGGGTCCCTGATAATTCAAGGTATTCAGTGGCTACCTCTTAAAGAGATTTGGTGGTATTTGCTCATTTTGTGACCAAAATAAACTGAAAAATTGTCCATATCAACATACAAACCAAACTGTATACAAAACTATATTATTAATGACCTTATTATCAATGTTATTACATCAAAAATTGTATTTAAATAGTATCCCCTCAATTTAAATTGAACTTAGTGTATCACAAACAAATGACCAAATTATTATTGATTAGATGAAAGAGATTCCATTTTGAAGAGTCATCATGTGGAAAATATTGAAATAGCTTTGACTAAAAAGAGAAATCATGATTGATGTTTTAAGGAATATTGAAATAATGGGAGATTGTGGTGGGATCTATCAAGGTGACGAATAAGTTTATCAAAATTAGATGTGTGATAATGGAGATGATAAAAAAACAAGTTAGTATAAGGTGTAATATTAAGGAGACTTGGTATCAAATTTCTACCTCAACAAATGAAGGTGATAATTATATATGGAAATCTATAATCAAAATTTATACATTTTTTTTACACGGTGGGAAAATCTATCATAACTCAGTTGTCAACTTGCAATGGGGACAACCATCACCTATTGTTATATGTGAATGCAGGATAACTCATCGTCTTTATACAAGGAAAACCACACTCCCTGTAATATCTTGTTGGTGGTTCGTAAGGGGGTAGACTTTCACTTCTTCCAGATGTCTCTCGGTCTTGAGTCGTTAACCCGTTTCCTTACATTTGAGGAAGATGAGTTTTTATCCAAACAAAAACAATTTTAGGTCATACTCTAAAACCAATAATTTATACATTCTTATGAATCTAACCCATTGGTTAAGAAATGACAAAGTCATAGAATTCAGAATCTAACCCATGGTTGAGAAAAGTGTTAAGGTCACATGAAAGCCCTACATGGTAATGAAGCTAGCGTTCAACGAACTTATAAGGTAACCATAATAAGGTATGAGGTATGCTTCATTGGATAATTATTAGGTAGGACAGACTTGAATTAGTCGTAGGCTAAAGGTTCTACAAAATAATGATTTTTTCTGGGGATATTTGCCCGAAATCTGGCGATAAATTATTGGATTCACAAATTTGTGTGATTATTTTTGTATAATCTGAGTGCCTCGGGAGTTTTTCAGTCTGCTGAATCCATTTTTGCATTCAGAAATGGATTTTGAACAACAAAAAAATAGTGATTCGTGTAAATTTATATCGTCGGATTCCGCCGAGAAAAAACATTTTGTAGAACATCTAACCAACGCCCTTGAATTATAATACAAATAGAATGAATAAGTGTACGTTGGGAAGTATGTCCTACATGCTGAATGTAACGGTCATTGTTAGCCACAGAGAATGAAACTTGGGGTTCCAGAACATGTGGTCATTTTCTATACCTCCATCATCCTCTCCTTCTTATCTAACATAAGAGAGTTATTGTGTATAGGAGAAATGAAGAGAGAGGCACCCTCTCCACATATAATATTGATGTATGCTTTAAGCAACCAAATCCTTAATTTCTATTTTTACATGGAACAAGGATATATAGTTCTCTTTCATGTGATTTTCCTCGAATGGGTTTCAAATTATTATTTTTTAAATGCTGGAATATTGTATTTTGTCAATTTATCAATTTAGGCTTTGCATTGCCATTAAAAAAAAAAGAATTTAGTGGAGCTAAGTTTCATGACGTTTGGAACGGTTTTAGACCAATTTAGCACATGAGATTCTTTGTCAAGAAAGGCTTGTAATGTATAGATTATGAAGAAAATTTTACTACTTTTTAGAGTTATTTCTTGTTAATTATGATAGTGGTGAAGACACCATGGGTAAAATGTCACTTTAATGATAAAAGTTGATGGAATTTTTTTATTTTTGTTCAGTTGAAGTCCTGATCTAATTCACTAGATATTTTGTTAGAATGTCACTGATGAATTGTTTAACCCCTCTTTCAATTAATTTCAGTGTTATTCATAGTCACTCTTCAAAAGAATTTTCAAATTGTTGTTACTAGTGATTCTTTATACACATCGTGAATCCACTTAATGAAGAATGCAATATGCCATGTTGTAAACATCATGGAACTGACTCTCTTATGGATCAACTCATAGATGAGAGGTATTACCAATTGTGTTTCCCCTCCTCCCATGTTTCCCAACCTCCTTCCATCCCATTTTCTAGCACCACACTCTTTCTCTTGAACATGGAGTTCATCCAAAATTGGCACGAAACAAACGTTTCCAACCAGAAGTTGATGAAAAAAGGAATTAAAATAAACCTTGTTGCAATGGAAATAGTGGCCACGTATAAAGCAACAGGATTAGTGAGCATTATCATGAAGGTGCAGCTGTGACGAGGGCCTAATCTAACATGATGAACCATACATTATTTCCTAACTTGATAGAGTACAAGAATCTTGTTCTGCATGGATATTTGCAGAGAGCGAATCATATTTCACCACAATGTTAAGGGGTTCAGCTTTATAGTGGGGCACATTTTCTCAAGTCTTAAGGAATATTTGAGGAAGCTCTCATATACAATGCACCTTCTTTCTCTTGAACTTGTAATGCCTGAAATATATGCACCTTCTTTCTCTTGAACTTGTAATGCCTGAAATTAGACCAATAGAAGATAATTTGAAGGAAGAAAAACTATAGAAAGAAATATGTAGAAGATCATTCCATTGAAGGAAATTGCAGCTGTAAGATCATATCTACCTCAAGCACAAAACCAAAACATAAAGATGGTGGTTGCCTTCATATTTGAAATGCACGGATTCTGAAAAGAGTATCTTTCAAGCAAGAATCCCAAATAAACAATCTAATTATGCATTTGGACTATATCATTGAGACTATATTGCTAATTTTAATATTAATGACACTATATCATTGTGTATAGTCTCATTTTCATTTCATGATGAATTTAGATTATCAAAAGTTAAGAATGAACTACTACAATGCAAATAACTAGATATGGATATGTTATGATAGTTTTGAATGTTTGGTTAGGTGGTATTAGATTGACCTCACAATTTCTTACCTAAAAGTCTAAAAGAGCACTTGGGTTCTACTTCAATCATTTTTTGGAGTGTTATGGATAGGGTTAATATGCCAAACAACTTTGTTTATCAAATCAATTTCTTACCTAAAAGTTTAAAAGAGCACGTGGGTTCTACTTCAATCATATTTTGGAATGTTATGGATATGGTTAATATGCCAGACAACTTCTATTTATCAATTTATTTTAGAAAGGTTTTGAAGACTTCAATTTCCACTTTTGATATGGTTAATAATTGCTAACAATTGTACTTCAACTTTTAAAGGTATGGAGTAGCGAATATCACTTCTCTCTTACATTTAAACTATGCACAAGTAATACATTATTACAAGTTTCAATTGTTTCATAATTAGTTTATTTTTTTGCTTTGTACTATGTACAACTATTAAATTAACCATTTCTAACAACTTTGTTAAGTTCACTTATTTTATCAATGCTTCTAACTTAAACTTAGTATAATTATTATATTTTTCACATAATCCCTTTCATGTTTAGGTGGTCTCCTTCCTCCCTTTTAAGGGCGTGCTCCTTTTATATTTAATTAAGTCGACTTTTTAACATTTACCTAATCATATTGAGAAATTACTGTACCACCATATGATTGCCACGCTCAAATAATTAATCTTTGGTATTACCACATTTGAATTATTAGTTGTCCATACTATTCATATTGGATAGCGGACCCAACTGAACATTTCATTTTCTGCATTAGCTATGTGTCTTATAGATTGGTGCAGCAACACCTGGGCTGGCTCTGGGCAAAAGCCAGCGCTAAAGAAAGGTGGTTTAAAGCTGTAGAAAGAACCCATGTGGTGTCTGTCGATGAACCATTCTAAAGATTTACAACCACCTGGAGCGCAACAAATACGGAACAACGGACTAACCAGCTTTCCTATCTATGGGAGGGAGGGAAGTGGGTGATTTCGTGGAGCGCAACAAATACGAAACAACGGACTAACCAGCTTTCCTATCTATGGGAGGGAGGGAAGTGGGTGATTCCGTGGAGCGTTTCCTCCCCAGCCCAGATTACAGACGCGATATCAAGCTCTTGTCTTTTCCATCTTCGTCTTTTTGGGTTTCCATAAAAATCAAGCTCGAGGCCAAAGGCATAGAAAGGCATTCCTCTACCTGTGCAGCCCCTGGTGGAGACCACGATGTTACATTAGCTATTATAGCCTTTCAACGTTTATTATTCATAAATTATGACTGTGTTAGTTTAATTTGAAATAAGTTAATTGTAATGTAAACTTCCTTTGAAAATGTGGTACAATGTAAGCTTTACTCATAGTGTAATGTCAACGCACTTACCTAGAATTCAAATCTCAATTATCAACATTTGAATCAATGATATTATTATGATAATAACGAAAAGTCTAATGTCAACGCACTTACCTATGATTCAAATCTCAATTATCAACGTTTGAATTAATTATAACAAAGAAAGCTCTGATTGGTCTTTTTTGCCCTCATTAGTCAAAAGTGGAGAAGGACGAATAGAAGACGTCCTCATCCATCCTTCCCGGATTGTGTTGATATTTAACTCATTTACCGAACGTTTGTATTTATTGCCCTAGTTTGCCTTGACCCCTAGCGATCCGAAGGGCCGAGGCCTTTAAGAAAATGTGACTTTTGGCGACTGCCCGGCCACAGACCTGTCAGTACTCTATTATTGTGTTATGACTTTGCCCTCTGCAATGGCAGACGAGATTCAGCAAACTGCCCCGCCTCCACGATCACGGGCCGCGGCATCCACCTCCATCGCAACCGAGCAGCCGCGACTGAAAACGCATATTCCCACGGCAAACATCAAGCCTGACAGATGCCACCAGCCCAACGTGTGTTGCCCCGGCCCCCGCCTCCTTTGCTTCCCATTCACTTCTACTCACAGCCAGAACCCATCAAAGCGAAGTGTGTCACGAACCCTTTTAATGAAGCTGTCTGGGCAAGCTTATGTGGAAACCTGGCTACAGAAAAAATGGTCACTCACTGCAGCAGTAGCACCAGCGGTGGCGACCACGCCATTGACATAATTTACGAATATGGGATTGCCGACCAACATAGATCACAGGGAGAGTGTTCGCCTTGCAGTTTCACAGAAGACAGCGAAGACGATGCCAAGGGCTCAAATACTCGAGATTTCATGGCGATTTACAGAGAACAGATCCGCGAGATGCTGGAGGTATATCAGTCATACTCGTTTCTGTCTTCACATTATCTGGTCTGCTTTTTTTTCTCATATCCCCTCTTTACCCTGAAATTCGTCGACCATAACGCTGCCCGTATAAAGAATTCATAGTTCTTTTGAGAATTCTCAAGGGTTAGAACTAGCACAGCCACAATTAATAATAGTGGCTGATGAAAGCGGAAAGGGGCATATTTAATTTACTATTTTAGGTATAAATTTTAATTAGGGTTTGTAAATAAAATCTGCTATAGTAGTTAATAATGCTGTCAATAATGTATCAGTATTATGATATTCTAATAAGATTCAGTTAAAGTATTAGTATTTTTATAATCTAATAATAATAATAATAATAATAATAATAATAATAATAATCTATTTTTAAGGTCACGGACAAGCCAGCACATCAAATTGGTGTATGAGATCCTTTGTTTGTGAGACAAGGGACCCCCCTCCGCCCAGGGATTTGACTGGTAAAGTTTACGAAGAAATACATACCTACCCCCTCTGGATTTGAACCTGTGACCTCTTAAGAGGAAACACATGTTCTTAACCATTAGGCCCACTCAGGCTGTATAACCAGTTAATCAGCTTTACTGTTGTGAAAAAACTAACCATGAATTCATTAAGCTAGTCAGTAATGAAGAATAAGAAAAGTTGCAATTATAAATGTTAAAAAGTAAATACATTAATAGATCCTCTAAAAAAATGTAAGAAATTTATGAACATAAAATTTCATTTATAAATTTAAAAGACAGACCAAAAATATGCCAACATACAATTAAAATTTATGATTAAAAAATGATTAAATATACCCATTTCCAATAAATATACACCTTTTACATAAAACCTTTTACATAAAACCCTAACTTCTATATCATCCCACAGCCTATATATGTTGTCAGCATCCCACAGCCTATATATGTTGTCAGCGCCCGGCTAATTCATTAGTTTGAGACTTTCGACAGTCCATCCCACAAAAGACCTTATCATGGGAAGATCCCTCAGGTTTTGTAGTTGTCAGGAACTTAGAGATGGCACAACCCTTATGACCAATTTTTTTTAATTTTTTTTTTATCAAATTGAATGTTTCAGAGCTGGTTCTATATACTGCACTAGGCAGTAGGGTTGCTTATCTTTTAACATAACTCTTCTTTCCGTGTATTGGCCACCAGTAGAGGTTAAGTTGTAAATTTAAATAAAATTCCTCACTATATTGCTGTGATTGTACAGGGTGTTTCCTGTAGCAGCACCACTGCTTTTGAGATGCGTCTGCTGCGAGATGCAGAGAAAGCTGTAGCAATAGCCAAGGGAAAAGAGGGTTTTTATGTTCCTGAGAATGCGGAGCCGAAGAGTCGTTCTCGCCGATTTGTAATGAGCAGTCTGCGATTCGCAGGATACAATGCAGCCATCTGCAAGTCACGGTGGGATCAAACGATTGGACATCTTGCAGGTCAATCTGTCTTTTACAAATAGTAATACCTAACAATTCCATCGTCTAAGTAAAAATAATTGCAATTTGAACAAATCCGTTTTTCAGTCGTTTTTAGTTATCCCACGCTCTCCTGGTAAACCCCTGATTGCGTGGAAAGCCGGTCGATACTTTCTTAGGGTTTTTTCACGTTGGTACCATCACTATAAAATGCAATGCATTTAGATTTATTTGCTGCCATTCTTGTTTTGTTTTTCAAATGGGTGAGACCTGGTTTGGGTGTACAGGCGATTACGAGTTCATTGATGTGGTTATCGAGGAATCGAAATTAAAAAACGAGCGTTTCTTCGTGGACATCGATTTCAAGGCTCAATTCGAGATCGCCCGACCTACTGACGAATACAGTGCCCTGCTACAGAAGATTCCCAATTTGTTTGTGGGGAGGGCAGAGAAGTTATGTGGGATCATCAAGATCATGTGTAACGCAGCCAGGAGATCACTCAAGGAGAGAGGAATGTGCATTCCGCCATGGAGGAAATATCGTTACATGCAAACCAAATGGGTGAGTTCTTACAAGAGGACTACCAACCCAGGTTCGAGTGCCGCGCAGGGCGCTTTACTTCAATTTCCGTTCTCAGGCATTGCGCTTAAGCCTACAGGGTGGGATACCCGCGTCGTGCGGCAAATGAATAAAGACAACAATGTCACTGACAGATATGTCAAGGCGAAATCAAAATGTACAAAGAACGGTAATGAGCCGCTCGAGTCTCGTGATTATTTATTAACCGGAGGGGAGCAGGACAGACATGTAAATAAGATTTCAGGGTTGGCCACAGCCTTGGCAGAGGCTGGTCTGACGCCTTCGTCCCGCTAAACGGAACTTAACATCTTACTTTAATATATGCGATTCGTAATCATTTTACTGCATTGTTTTATTTTTTTGGATTGTATCTTTTATCACACTAGGAAAACTTATCGTAACTCAGGTGTAAATCAGCAGTGAGTGAGACAGTAATCACTCCCAGTTATCCACCAATGCAGGCGGACTCAGTCACTGTGTAAATCAGCAGTGGAGACAGTCAGGTGGATTCAGTCACAGTTGTCCACCAATGCAGGTATACTCAGTCACTGTAAATCAGCAGTGGAGACAGTCAGGTGGATTCAGTCACAGTTGTCCACCAATGTAGGTGGACTCAGTCACTGTGTAAATCAGCAGTGGAGACAGTCAGGTGGATTCAGTCACTGTGTAAATTAGCAGGGGAGACCGTCATTATTGGCTGTTATCTGCCATTGCAGGTGGACTTGTTCCTTGTCATTTTTATTCAAGAAAATCACATTATCTAGAATAACTGGTTGGTGGTTCTTAAGAGTTGCTGTGCCTTTTGCATCATGAGCTCATGAGCTGTTAACCCTTTTCCTTAACAAGCTCTTAATCAAGTAAAAACACTGTTAAATTATATTTAACAAAATGATTTTTTAAAAACAACACACCAATATACACCATCATATATTGATATCAACAAACTATTTTTTATAAAAAAATATATATTCAATATTTAAAAATAAATTAGAAATACACATATTATCGATTTTCTTAATACTTCATAGTATAGAATTTTTTATATACACATATTATCTATTTTCTTCATACTTCAAAAGATAAAATTTTATTTTTTATTTTTTAAAATTTAATAATCAAAACATGAAAAATAAAAAAATAAAAAATTAATATTACATTCTTCTCAAAATAAAGATATCCGGCTAAGTCTGACAATATCATAATAAACATAACAATTTAAAAGCCAGTTATACAATTTCATCATTTCACTTACAAGATTCCTTATTTTCTGATCTGTTGATCATCAATAAATTGACTGGGTCCTCTTTTGTAAGGGTTCTAATTGTAGAAATAAAGCTTGTTTACAGAGCTAATTTGTTTTTTCATTCATTTCTCTATAAATATGGTTCAAGGAAACAAATGAAAAATTATATTCTTAATTTTGAATATTGTTTATGATTTAAATGGGCAATAAATTTTCAATTTTTTTCTTCCTTCTTATTCAATCTATGATAATCTTGGAGTCCCCTAGGAACTGAAATTTCGGAATTCCTCTCTCCAATACTATTTCAAGAAAGCAACAACAATATATAAAAGTTCATTTCTATTGTTAATCCCTCGTCCAATAACATATTTAAGGGAATACAATGTTTTTTTGTTTAAAAACAGATTATACCTTGCTCCTCATATACCTAGGGATCCTTGAGATGCTCCATCAAAAAAACCCCACTCCCAAGATTTGTTGGTTTGGATTTTTTATTATTCTTCAAATATCATTTCATTTCTAACAAGCCACATGGAAATGCCTTATACTAAGAAACTGAAATAAAGGCTCCCCTTCTCTTTAATATTCAATGCTTCACTTTTCTCTTGAAAATGGCCAATGCAATAACAAGTGTTCTGTATTTTCTTACATAGAATACACCAATATAGTTCCTGCCATAACCATTTTTAACAATTATTCCATGTTGAAATTTTATTTAGTAATGTCAACCAAAAAAAAATTCTCTAGTTTTTAAAGGACTATTCAATTTCCATGTGAATATCCACTACATTTCTTAACAAATTCTACTTCCTCCCCCATCTTAACCCTAATTACATTTCTTAACATATTCTACTTCTTCCTCCATCCTAACCCTAATTACATTTCTTAATATATTCTATTTCCTCCTCCATCTTAGCCTCATACCTTAATTTTGCAATATATTTTTCAAAGACTTTGTTCTTAACTAAAAATTTACATCTTCCTCATCTAAGTCTTATTACACTATTGTTGAAAACATATTAATGCCATTTCTATTATTATTATTTCCTTAGCTTACTTCCATTGTTGATTCCAAATAATAATGAATAATGATGAATTTTGGATATGCAATAGCTAGGAAATGATAAAGCTCTAGATGATTCAAAGCAATTTTCAAAGGTTCCAATGACAAATTTAATATAGCATCATAAAGTAATATGTTTATTCTTAATGAAATCTCCATAGAAGAGCTTATAGTGAAGCTAAGAAAGTTAAGAACAAAGTTGTATATTAAGAAAAAATTGATATAAAAAAATTAATAATTAAACACTAAAAAATGGTATAAAATTTTGTAATAAAAACTTTGAAGCTAAAGTTTAGAGATATATTAACATTATATTAATGTGAGAGTAGTCTAAAAATCAATTCCACATAAAAACATTCTTTTAAAAAAATAATGTATAAAAATTATACATAATTTGTCAAATGATGCCAAATTATTCCATGTAAGATAGATACATTCACTTCAGATTTGAGTAGGTACATAACTTGAAGATTAACTATCTCTCTAAACACACTAATATTTGATTACATTATTCTATGTATAAACTAGTAAGATAAAAACACTCACTTTTGCATTCTCATGAAGAATTAAGTAGGTACATAGTTTGAAAGATTAGCTATGTCTCTAAACACATTAAAAATGATTATATTATTCCATTTATAAACAAGTAAGATAGAAAAACACTCACTTTTGCATGGATATTTGACTAGGTACATAACTTGAAGATTAGTAGATGTCTCTAAACACTTTAAAAGTTGTCTACATCGACATATTTTAGATAAATGAGAAAGTAGGGATTGCAAATTTTTCAATAATTTTTCATAGAATCTCATAGATCCTATAGAGTCTCACATATTTTTTTATAAGTTGTTTTATTTTATTAGTAGAGCTTGAATGGATCTAACCATTAATAACATGTGTTTCTTCCTAGAAATCGAATTGGTGGGTGGAAATGGTTTCATGTGTTTCCTAGTAGCAATCAAATAGGTGGTTAGAAAGAGTTCTATATTGTAGAGGCATACTTAGATGACTTATTTTCTCACTCATAGCGACATGATGTTCATCCTAGTCACTTGCAATCCATATTTGTTAGGGTCCTAACGCACACATAGGTAAAACAATATATTCGGATGTAATAAAGGTCAATATTAATAAGGCCTTGCAATAAAATAGAATAAGTCGGATGTAATAAGACCTAATAGAAGCTTCCGCTTCTAGAAGGATCTTCCTCTAGATGCTTCTTTTGATAGACATATTTAGTATAAATAGGAGTCGAGGGTATGAGAACCCTAGCTTGGATATTATTGTAATAGAGCTCTACTCAACTGGAAGTTGCCTCCTCTAAGAGGCCCGTGAACATTGCTTTCAGAATCAAAGTGTTATTTATGTTGTTATTCTTATATCAGTTTAGTTCTATTGTGGTGAATGTTTTGGTTATATTGTTGTTATTATGCCATTTCTAGCATTTTATTTCTGTTCTGCATACTTTTTATATCTGGTATATTACAAGTGGTATTAGAGCACTTTCCTCGGCAAAAAGTGTGGGTTAATTTTTTTTCCAGGGTAGAGACGTATTCCGGCGTCTTTAAGCCACATAGATTTGTCGTTACGCACATAAACCCGCGATTGAGGGATTCATACATGCAGGAAATACAAGTGGTACTTAAGCGCACATCTGTTGGCCACCCTTGTAACCCCTGTTGGTACCCCTTCAAGTGGTAGCGCATCAGACAATACTTGTGTACGGATCAACCTAGATTACCTGAAGCCCTCTTTAGATAAACCGATTGGTCGCCTGACTGCTATAGTGTCATTGAGAACAACACTCGGGAAGATACTCTCTAGTACCTGGGTAGTCGGGTAGTACGGCTAAGGGTACGGTCTATCCTCCTTAGTTAGTGCCTTGAGATATTGGGCCGAGTACTACTGTTGGACCATTATTTGAGACATATTCCATTGGATTCATCTCTTTTCCCTTATCACATTCATCCATATCATTTTTCGGCAAAATTTTTGACCCCGCCCGCCCCTTTTCAGTTCCCCCATCCTCATGGCCCATACCCGTAGCCAATACTTGGAAGCTCGCTTCAACATCTTGCAATATTGTCTCATCGAGACCCAACAAGAAGTGAAACAACTCAGTGCCAATGTTGTCGCCATCAATACAACCATGCAGTCCTCAATGGAGGAAATCAAACAAGACCTCACCACCCATCTTGAATCTGTCTTTTTGGCACTCTGCACCAAACTGCATATCCTTAAAGATAACCCTTCCTCTTCCTCACCTCCACATACTGAAGGTGACCATTCCTCTCATTCCCATAACTTTCAGAACCATCACTTTCAACGTGACCTACGCCTTCCGTGGGTGGATGTGACCAAATTTGATGGCTCGGACCCCACTGGTTGGGTAACCCAAATGGAACATTATTTCTCTTTATATGAAATTATAGATGACTTGGCCAAACTCCGGTATGGTGTTCTCCATCTAGATCAAGAACGTTGGCAATGGTGGCAATGAAGAAAAACTTTTCGTCAAGGGTATATTTCTTGGACACACTTTATGGCAGAGATTTATGAATGCTTTGACATTGACACCGACCATTTGGGTCATTTGAAAAAGTTGAAACAATCAGGAACAGTGGAAGACTTTATAGCTGCCTTTGAGTGCCTGACTTTTCGGACAAAGGGAATTTTTGATGCCTTTTTCCGAGAATGTTTTATCAGTGGCCTCAAGGATGGGATTCGGGCCCATGTCCTCATGGCTCAGCCTTAGAGTTGGGTGGAGGCTACTAAAATATCTAAAGAAGCAAAACAAGTTGTATCTTCTCAAAACCAGAAACCCTCCTTTATCCCTCGCCCTAAACCGATAAATCCCACTACTCCCTTCGCTCCACTAAAGATCCAAAAATTGACCAGGGATGAAATGACTGAATGCCAACTCAAAGGCCTTTGTTATAATTGTGATGAAAAATATTTCCCGGGCCACAAATGTAAGGAACAAAAGATGTTTATGGCCATCTCTGAGGATATTTCGGAAGAGGATATTGAAACTCCCCTTGTGTCTGAGTCACCTGAAACCCTCGACATAACCCCTCCCTTAGACCCTCCCGAAGTAGAATCGCTCATTTCCCTCAATTCCCTCACTAGCTTCTCCACTCCCCAAACCCTCAAGCTAATCGATTACATCAAGCATCAGAAGGTCATCATTCTGGTTGATAGTGGAAGCACCCATAATTTTATTCATCGCCGCATTTCCCAAGAAACTCATTGCTACATGCATGCTGTCAATAATTTCCAAATCACGATTTCCAATGGTGGCTCCATGAAATGTGGAGGGCATTGTGAAAATGTGCATCTCCAAATTGGTGACTACCAACTAAAATCTCATATGTTTGCTATCGACATGGGTGGTTGTGACATTGTGTTGGGTACAGACTGGATAAGGACTTTGGGCCCCATTCTCATGGATTTTAAAGAATTAACCATGTAATTTGACCAGGAGGGACACCGATATAATTTCCAAGGCATCACCATCAGTTCACCTGAGATCATTAGTTCCCATCGCATGGAAAAGCTGCTCAAAAAGGGTCATTCTGGTGTTATTTCTCAACTCCATGCCATACAAGCAACATAAACACCCTCGGTGCCGCAAGACCTCCAATCCATCCTTTCTAAACATCAAGTGGTCTTTTCCACTCCCCAAGGACTCCCTCCTTCACATGGTGTTCATGATCATTCCATTCCCCTTGTACCCGTAAGCCTTCCTCCCAATATCTGTCTGTATCGTCACCCCTTTTCCCAAAAAAATGAAATTGAGAAAATGGTCCAGGAACTCCTTAATGCAAGCGTTATCTGCCATAGTATGAGCCCCTACTCTTCTCCTGTGGTCATGGTCCTCAAGAAAGAAGGTTCTTGGTGAATGTTTCCTTACTTCTGTTCCCTCAACAAACTTATGATTAAAGAAAAATTTCCCATTCTTGTCATTGATGATCTCATGGATGAACTGAGTGGTGCCCAATTATTTACTAAACTTGATCTTCGTTCGGGCTACCACCAGATACATATGAAAGAGGCAGACATTCCCAAGACTGCCTTTAGAACTCATGAGGGACACTGAGTTTTTGGTCATGCCCTTTGGCTTGTGTAATGCCCCCTCCACCTTCCAAAGCCTCATGAATCATGTCTTTCGTCCTTTTCTTCGTCATTTTTTATTAGTTTTCTTTGATGATATCCTCATCTATAGCAAGACTTGGACAAAACATCTTGCTTATGTGGATCGATTTCTCCATCTACTCTCTCAGCACCAACTTTTCCTGAAACAGTCTAAATGTAATTTTGGCGCCTCAGAAGTAGAGTACTTGGGTCATCTGGTTGGCAAATATGGCATCAGGGTGGATCTTAAAAAGATTGAAGCTATGCAAGACTGGCCTCACCCAAAGAATCTCAAAACCTTGCATGGATTTCTAGGCTTAACAGGTTATTATTGCAATTTTGTTAAGAATCAGGGAAAGATTGCAACACCTCTCACTACTCTCCTAAAAAAGAACTCTTTCACTCGGAATCCAGCTGTTGCTCAAGCTTTTCAAACCTTGAATATGGCCATGTGCACCACTCCAGTCCCGACCCTTCCTGATTTCACAAAGAACTTTGTCTTGGAATGTGATGCTTTAGGGAAAGGAATTGGTGTTGACCTTATGCAAGAGGGTCGGCCTTTGGCCTTTACCAACAAGAAACTATCTGAAAGAAATCTAGGAAAATCTATCTATGAAAAGGAAATTTTGGCTATTCTGCATGCCGTTGATTTGTGGCACCCTTATCTATTGGGGGAACAATTCCAAATTAAGATAGACCATCAAAGCCTCAAGTATTTTTTGGAACAACACATTTCCTCCCCGGAGCAACAAAAATGGGTAACTAAGCTATTTGGCTATGATTATGAGATCATGGGTAAATGTGGTTGCGGATGTGTTGGCAGCCAATTCAATTTTTGTAATTGCCCTAAAAAGCTACCTACACCTATGTCTCTTGAACTTCAAATTTTTGTCGCAAATTGAAAAGAGACGATGTTTTCGTTTCAAGCGACATTTGCAAATTGGTTTTAATTTAGTTTTCACGACTGAAAGCGTGAAAACTCCTCCATTGTTATTTGAATTGTCATGATCTACTCATTAATATGCTGATTGGTACTTACCTTTGGTTTATTTTCAAAAACTATGTCCATTTTCCTATTATCGCTCTGATTGCACAGCTTGACTTTGATTTAATTGATAAGGCTTTGAGCATGCAAATTTATGATTTATACTTGATTATATAAGGGTCATGGTGGATTAAAGGTTTTTATATAATGTGATCCTTATGATTTTATAGCTTTTGGCTTAATCGATTTTGCCTATTGTCACCTTGTTTTGAAAAACTTTGGATTATGTAACAAGCACATGAGTTTTATTTCATGTTCAATGGCAATGTTTGGAGTTATACACATGGCGCGTTGGTCAAACTTTTGGATTTTGCAATAACATTGGTTTGAATTATTACAGGCGCATATTTAAACTATGGGTTTGATTTTACATTGAACGATCGTGGTCTCAAACTATACATTGGCACATTGATATAATTGTCCACCGTTTAAACCTTGGGTTGGCCGAATAATGTTAATATTGGTTATGATTGATTGAATAGGGATGGTACTGTGCCATTAATGTTTTTCATGGCGGTGAACTAACCCACCACCTTCGCACACGCATATTGATTCATTCCCCTTTGAGCGCTTGCAGTTGTTAATCCCAAACGACCTCGCTCCTGTGTGTTGATTGTGTTCAATCCAAACCCTACCATGAGCACGAACCATGGCTCCAGTCGTGAGGGGTGAACCCAATGGCTGCAAGGCATTGTTAATGTTTGATGGTGCTTACAGTTACCTAGAAGAGTTTGGATGGCTCCCGTTCATATGAAAGTTTGATGGTTATAACCCTAGTGTGGCTCGGCAATTTGCATTAACCTTTGATGGCTGCCGAGCCAAGGTTGGGGATGTGCAATTGGAAATTGATGAGCAATTTCTCAGTCGAGCTACTGGTCTGCCTGCTGTCGGATAGAGGTGGTCAAAAAATTGTAAAGTGGAAGACGTCCCGTGGACATTACTCTTCCAGTCACGAAGAGTGAGTTCTTGTGACGAGGGTTTGCCCGCAAATATGTTGAAGCAATGCTGGCACGACTTGCTCATGGTAACCAAGTAGTTCATTACTTGCGAGGGTAGGTATGGTTTCGTGTTCTTGTATCACCTTCGGATACTTATGGTTTTCATGGGTTATGAACTTAATATGCCTCACTACTTGCATAGGAGTTTATTTAAAATGTCTAAAAGGTTCAAACGGAACCAGTCCGATACCAGTCTTTTCCATTTCGGGTTAATTAAAATGCTCATGGTCTGTGAGTTGGGGTTACACCGAGATTGTTGGGAGGATTTTCTTAAACATAATAATTTTGGTCACTCGAGTCCACCACAAGTTGATAAACCCATGGTGAGCGGGTGCAAATCAGTACCCCCTGTCCCTTACAGTGCCCTGCTACCCAAACCTCTACCCAAGCCACCTATTGACCTACCCAATTCTGTTACCAGTCATGTCGAAAATACTAAACCCGTGGCTAAAAATCCCAAGACCAAACCCATTGCCAATTCTAAAGGCAAGAAGAACGCTCGATTAATCTCCCGCATGGCAAGAAACAAACCGAAAATTCCTGTCAACCCTGACCCTGTCATGATAAGTGAAGATTCTGACTCAGAGATTGAACGCTACCTAGCAAGTGAATATCCCTATTCCGAAGGTCTGTGTGATAAACCTGCATATGATTTTGTGAAGAACTTACCACCTTGTTTGCTAAATGATCCAAATGATCCCGACATCAAAATGCCCTGTGAAACCCCTGGTGACTCGTCGAAACCCCCTCCTGTTCTATCTCAACTAGCTGCTCCACCGTGTGATCAGTGTGGCACATGGCTGGAAAGGTATTACATTGACGTGCCAATGCTACAATCCAGAATTCATGCTCTGGAGGATCAGGTTGCAAAGCTCTCTAATCAAAAGGGTAAGATGCCATCCACTGATAAGAAGCAGTGAACAACAGGTTCGATTTTGTTTAAGAACGTGGAGTCGGCAACAACATTCGTCAATTCAAGATTAGCGTAGCTTGAACAGCTTCATTGGTATGAATTTCACCTATTTATATGACATAATCATAAACCCTGTTCACACCGTGGATTTGCTCTATCACACAAGCATGCACTATTGTATATAATTTAGTTTTGATAAGTCAATTTTCATTTTTGTTTTAAGTTTTGATTGGATTTGGTTTTGATTCGATTGATTGTAGGATAGATTTGATTGTTTCGATTTGGTTTGAACTGAATACTCTGTCAATTATTGAAGTTGTCAATATTTTCTAAACACGGACTGTTTCTTGCATTCTAATTTTGAACACAGTCAATATATCATTTCAATTTGGTTATATATGATATGTTTAGCAATTATGATTAGTTGTTAAGATTTTATATCTTTTAAGCAATTCGAATACCATTCTGTTTATGCATAACTGAATTGTGAATAGATATGAGTCATGACTGTTATATCCAACCTATCGATTCACATCGATTGACCCTGTTATCAGCTCGATTTATATTGCAACAAATATATTGTTAAAGAATTGATTATGCCCAGGATTACGATGTGTTTTTGTTTTGACTCAGTCATGATTTGATTTGATTATTGCCCAGTTTATGGTTATCACTGTTGATGGGTACGATCATTATATGATCCTGTCTGATTTACTATGTAAACACTCAACGATTGTAATCTATGGTGAAATTCGATGCTGTTATGAACGTTTGGCAATAATCGTAACAACCTTTCTATATCAGCATTTGATTAAAACAATATGAACTTTATGCACAACCGTAAGCAATCGATTATGATTGGGTTCGATTATAGCTAATCGATTTTGAATACAATGCGATTTACTTGTAATTGTATTTGGATATGAAACAATGTGGTTATTATTTGACCCGATTCTATGGCAACTAAAAACAGAGCATTCTTATTCTGTTTCGATTGCATCCTTTTTTATTTGATTTGATTTGAGTGATAAATTTGCTTGAACCATTAGTAATTCGATTCTAATGTTTATTAAAAACAAATTAAATTGGATTGTTTTAAAAAGATTTCATTTGATTTCCATCTGATTTTAGATGCTATTTTAGACTAGCTACAGAATCAGATGATTTTGTAGCTAAGTCTGTAGAATCAATTTTTTTAGTGTTTTGTTACTGAAATATCTTTCTAATTGGATATTTGTGTTCTATTGCAGGTAAATTCCACATTGCAATTGAGTTGTTAAGCAGTTAGGGGATGTTTCCAAGATTTCACTTGCATTTCATTTCCTAGTTTAGGAGATTTTGGGATTTTTCCCTGATTATGTAAAACTGTTTGATAATTATCCACAGGGATGTTTTACCCTGTGGAGAAACTTATATATACTTATGATTTTTGTAATAATCATCATCCTCATTCGTGGGAGAACAAGGATATGGAATTCTAATGCAGACTGGAGCAAAATTGATGTTTTGTCACAGCTTTAGCTTTTCAATATATCAACGTTTGTTTCATGTTTTGTATATCACTTTGTCTATGATTTATGACTACTTTAGCTATCTAGATCATGTGCAAATGATATAATTTTAATCAATATAATCCATTATCTTGTCTCTTCCAAATAGATAAAAGACATAACAATTGTTAATTCAGTTTGTGAATGACAGGTTTATCTTCTTCATAGATTGAATTGTTATATATAAGTTTTTGCATAACAGGTTTCCCTTATTGCAGGAATTTATAATCATAAGATTGTCATGATTTTCTTTTATGTCTTGTTTGTCCTGTAAAGCACTTCAAGGAGCAACACAAACTATCGTTTACGAGAAGCTATTGAACCAATTCGGTGCGAGTTTCCTCCTCCGATCAGCTTAGAAGCTATCATATGCAGGGCGGACTTGGAGCGTTTCCAGGTCAACTAATCTTGTCTTTGTTGTTTTCATTAAGTAGTTTAATTCAAGTATAATTTTAATTAGATTTATATTAGACTGTTTAATTTCAGTAAATATATTAGATTGTTTAATTTTAGTAATGTTTATTTCTTTTTCATAAAATATAAAAATCAAAAAGAGGTTCCTGGCTGTCTTAGGGCAGAAAATACATGAGTTTTGCAGGTTTTAATTAAATCTGTAGATTGTTTATAGTGTACATTTGTGAATAAGTAATATTGCAGCTGATAATTAGATAGTTTATTTGAGTTATTATAATAGTAATTAGTAGATTGTATATAATAGTTAGAATAATTATATTTAGTTTTAGTTTCTTTTAGTTAGTTTGTTTCTTTTATTTAGTTAGTTTAGTTAGTTTTAGTTTGCTTATTTAGTTTAGTTAGTTTTATTTGTTTTAGTTAGTTTAGATTAGTTTCTCTTTGGTTTTCTTAAAAGACCTTAGAGCGGCCAATGGAGTTGTTAAACTCGTCAGGGTGGTCCATTCCAAACGGCTTCGGTTATTTAGACAACCTCAGACCCGTTCCACTCTCCCAGTTGACGGACGGTCAATTTCGCCCTTCAACAAATGGCGCTAGAAGGAGGGCCTGAACTTAATTAATGGCAAGAGGCAGTCGCAAGACTCCTCCTCCACCTAATCGCACCCCTATAGTCACTAGAAGTCGTTCACAAGATAATATTCCCCCTCAAACAACAAATACTTCAACCGAAGATCCTCAGATCACAGTTGAGCCAGCAACCCCTAATCCTATAGGTGGTGATCCCCAAGAGATCGTTCGTCAATCTCTTATTAGAACACACAGTGCCTTAGCTAGTCTTAGGCGACCAAACCGCCTGTGGGGTCAACCTTTACACTTCTCTGATATTAGAGAACAGTTAGGTGATATAGACCTCACTGTGAATCCTACAGATCCAAACAAAAATCCTGTTGCAGGAGGATCTGGGATACCTCCTTCACCACCTCCCTCGTCTCCTTCATCTTCTGGGGGAGATTCCTCTTCTGATGAAGGCAACTCACCTTCTCAGCCTTCCACACCCAATTCCCCAATGGCAAATCAGAACAACCCTGCTAGACCTTGGTTGGACCAGGATGTTGTAGATGTACCTAGAGCCTAACACCCTTTACCTAAGCACCCGGAGAAATGGCTTCCTAAGTTTGATCCTGATTCAAAACAGATAGTTGAAGATCATATCAAAAAATTTATGTTAGCCATCAGACTTCGTAACGTTGAACATGAATATGTTGTCTGTAGGTTGTTCCCTTACACCTTTGAGGGTAATGCATCCACTTGGTACTTCTCATACTATAGTGTCTTGGGAAAAGTTTGAGTCATGCTTTTTGGAAAAATTCGGAGATGGCAAACCTCCGGAAGTTTTAGTCATGGATCTTTCAAGCTTAAAAATGAACTCGAAAGAAAAAGTGAAAGATTTTAATCAAAGATTTTTAACGCTTAAGAATAGAATCCCTGCAGACTCTATGCCTGCTGACAGCCTTGTAATAGCTTACTACACTAAAGCTTTACATCAAAGTATAGCTATTTGGCTGAAAAGATCTAAAAAGGCCATGTTCCAAAAGCCTTTGAAGAGGCTACTCAGATTGAAAAAGATATACTCAGCCGTAAAGATTCTACTAGCAACGAAACTGAAATTGTTTCTTCTTCCAAAAAGAAGATTGAAATTCTACCCAGACCTACACAAAACAAAACACAACCTGAAAACTCTGATTTGGAAAATTTAACCAAAGTTGTACAAACATTGTCTAAACAAGTTATAGATTTAAAAAGGTCAACTGAAGAAGCCTCTTCGAGTAAAGGACCCTACAAACCCCCTTTCCAAAAGCCTTTTCAAACCAACCGGCCTAATCCAAATACCGAAGGCTTGAACCTAGAAAGTTTGCAATGTGCTCTCCAGACAATTCTAGGAGCCCAGGATGACTTGATCCCTTCTGATATTCCTCAAGAGGAAGTCGAGCAAGAAACCATTCAAGAAGAAGAGTCTTCTCCAAATATTTTTGGACACCTCTCCGATAGCATCTTCCAAGCCGACTTTGAGACTGTTCACCCTTACAACACTAGGAGTAAGACAATGAATAAACCTCCTGTCGAGAACACTGCAACTTTACCTCCAAAGCCATCTAAATCAGTAGAGATAAAACAGAGTAATGCTGGTCCTAAATTAGATTATGATGTTATTGAATATCTTAAGAAATTAAGGGCTAACATTTCTATTTATGAGTTGTTGAAATTTCCATTTTTGTTACAGAAGATGTTGCAAAATATTTTAGACAATGGCAAGAATGGTAGTTCAAACAACAATAAGGTTGTGCAAAGCAAAGTGCCGCAGAAGACTTCCACTAAAAACAATCCTGATCCTCAAGATAAAGGAAGTCTTCCTATAACTCTTGTAAATAATGTAAATAAAAATGTAAATAGTGTAAATAGTTCAGATAAAGTAGTCTTAGAAACTGCGAGTAATAAAGCACAAGCTACCACTTTGAATACTCGTAAGAATGTACCTCCTTTTCTTTTAACTTTCAAAATCTTCAACAAAAATGTGCATAATTGTATGGTTGACTCAGGAGCATCGTCCAATGTGATGCCTTGGTCAGTCTGCCAAAAGATTAACGCCGAAGTAGAACCCTCTTCTTTGAAAATCATACAACTTGATCGATCAGATGTTAAAGTTATAGGCGAACTAAAAAATGTATTGATTAGATTATCGTCTAACCCAAAGGTTCATCAAGTTATTGATATAATTGTGGTGGATATTCCAGAAGTGTATGGTCTGTTTTTGAGCAGGGACTGGTCGGAGTAGCTACAAGGTTACTTCGCAACGGACTGGTCTTACTTATGGCTTCCAGAAAATGGTAAGCCCAACAAAATCATGGTGAATCATGAGCGTGACCTCAAGTTCATGGTAACAGACTTGAACGATCCTAATGAACCATACACACCTCCTGTTAATCCACCTGAAGTCAAAGGGACGGACACCTACTTCGGAAATTTCATGGCTGAAGTTTCACCTATCAACAATCCAGAACAACAGTCCGAGATCCTAGCATATACGCAACCAACAGCTTCTATCCAACAGTCCTATGAGCCCGATGGAAATCAAATTTGGTATTTATATTTCGATGGTTCCAAGTCAAAAGAAGAAGCTGGTGCAGGCTACATCATTATCGATCCGGCAGGTAACAAAACATTATTGGCTTGTAGATTAGAATTTGAATGTACTAATAATATTGCAGAATATGAGGCTTTATTGCAAGGTCTCAGAAAAGCCTTGGATAGGCACATTCAAAATCTGATTGTATTCGGCGACTCTGAGGTAGTGGTTAGGCAGGTGAGAGATTCTATACACTGTCTTTCCCTGCATCTCAAATGTTACCAGGCTGAGGTATGGAGTTTAATGAACACATTTTCTGCTTTTAATATAAATTCCATTCCTAGATTAAATAATGTTGAAGCAGATCTACTAGCTAATGTTGTTTCTAAACTTCTTCCCGCAGAAGGCTTATCCCCAAACGCATTCTCCGTGGAGCTATTGTTTCGACCATCTGTTCCTGACAATATCACAAACTAGAGAGTATTTGACGATGATCAGCAGATCATTAACTTTCTGCACATGGAAGAAACCTTCCAAGGCGCTGTGATAGATGAACAAACGCATGACGACAATTTGCACGACTCTACGGTAATACCTAATCCGAAATCTCCTGAAGCTCTATCAGACATGGTAAACCTTATACCCAAATTTGTTGTTAGACTAGAAAATTTTTATGATTTTGAAGATAAATTTAAAAAGATGGTCAATTGCAAAACCAACAGTTCTTCATTGTCTTATGAAGAAGTCAATTTAGGGACTAGTGAAAATCCTCAGTGTATCAACTTAGGCTTGGGATGTTCTAGACAAGAAAAAGCTGCTTTTGTTAAATTATTTAAAGAATTCAAGAATGTATTTGATTGGACTTACAATGATCTTAAGACATTTGATCCCAATATTATACAACATGTCATCCCGATGAAGCCCCAAACCTTACCCTTCCAACAGAAACTGAGGAAAATGCACCGTAAGCTAGAACCGACTGTACAAAAAGAATTGAATAAACTCCTAAGTGCTAAAATAATTTTTCCTGTTAGACACACTCAATAGGTATCCAACCTCGTCCCAGTGCAGAAGAAAAACGGGGAAATTCGACTTTGTGTCGATTTTCGAAACCTCAACAAAGCGTCTGACAAAGATAATTATCCTGTCCCTCCCATGGAACAAATCTTACAACAAGTATCTGGTTCCAAGAGGCTATCCTTACTAGATGGTTTCTCTGGATACAACCAAGTCTTGATGTCTCCGTCAGACCAATTAAAAACTACCTTCCGTACCCCGTGGGGCACTTATGCTTATTGCAAAATGCCCTTTGGATTGATTAATGTCGGTGCTACCTTTCAGAGAGAAATGGATATTGCTTTCAGAGGCTTAATCAATCACTCCATAGTAGTCTACTTAGATGATGTGACAGTTTATTCTAAAAACAAAGACGATCATCTAACTCACTTACGAGCCGTTTTGCTACGATGTCGTAAATTCGGCATCTCCTTGAACCCCAAGAAGTCCATCTTTGTAGTAGAACAGGGTAAATTACTAGGATTCATTGTGTCTAGTGATGGAATGATTATTGACCCCGAGAGGACTCAAGTCATTGCTAAAATTTCCCCGCCTACCTCCAAAAAATCCATGCAATCTTTCCTAGGCCAGATTAATTTCGTGAGAAGATTTGTCCCCAGTTTCTCCGAAATGGTCAAGCCTGTCCAGAACCTGATTAAGAAAGACACCCAATATCACTGGGGACCCATAGAAAACCAAGCTTTTAACGATATAAAGAAGGCCATAATAGACGCTTCGTCTCTCATGAGCCCTGATTTCTCTCAAGACTTTACACTCTATACTTTTGCCTCTGATCGTTCTTATGTCGCGGTCCTAACTCAGAAGAATTCCAAAAAAAACGAAGTACCCATCGCCTTTATGAGCTCTGCTTTCAAAGGTGCTGAACTTAACTACCCAGCGGTTGAACGATAAGCCTATGATGTCTTCAAGGTAGTTAAGCATTTCCGATCTTATCTTTTGAAGTCAAGGACGAAGGTCATTGTTCCCTACCCTGTCGTCAGGAACTTGTTAGTGCAAAAGGAATTAGGAGAGAAAAGAGCCAACTGGGTCACCTCCTTGCAGGAGTATGACTTAGAGATCACCCCAGCATAGATTATGAGAGGCCAAGGGATGTGTAAGTTGGTAGTTTATTCAGAAACCGAACAGGAAGAAGATAGTGATACGTCATACCTAGAACAATGCGATCAGAATTTGATTTGTTGTGCACAAAACCTCGCAAGTCCTTGGTACGACGATATTAGATTTTGTCTTGAACATGGATCAGCACCCCGTCACCTTGACCCCGCCAAAAGAAGAGTGTTGAGACTAAAGTCCGCCTCCTTTCATATAGTCAATGGTATACTGTTTCATCAAAATTTTGACGGTGTACTGATGCGTTGTCTTGAAAAGGATGAAGCAGAAAGAGTCTTGCTTGAGTTGCATGTAGGAGAAGCTGGTGGTCACTTCAATGGCGATACCACTGCCCATAAGGTTTTAAGAGCCGGTTACTACTGGCCAACGCTTTTTAGGGACGCCCATGCCTTGTGTCGTAAATGTATCATTTGTCAGAAAGCGTCAGGGCGACTGCAGAAACCAGCCTTCCCCTTGCAACCCGTCACAGTCGATTCTCCTTTCCAACAATGGGGCCTTGATATCATAGGTCCTATTAACCCTCCATCCTCACAACAACACAAGTATATTATGAAAACCACTGATTACTTTACTCGATGGTCTGAAGCCGCTGTGCTAAGAACTGTTAACACAAGTCAGGTGATCGCTTTTCTAAACTCGAATATCATCACCCGTTTTGGTATCCCTGATTGTCTAGTCTTTGATAACGCTTCATACTTTTATTCTCTTGAGATGACTAAGTTTTCCTTAGAAAATGGAATAAAGCTGAAGTATTCCGCTAGTTACTACCCTTAGGGTAACGGCTTAGAAGAATCAACAAACAAGAACTTGATCAAAATTATCAAGAGAACTGTGGCTGAAAATCACAAGAACTGGCACAATGCACTGTTGAAAGCACTGTGGGCAGATAGGGTAACACCCAAAGCTGCTATAGGTAACTCCCCCTTTTTTCTTGTTTATGATAGAGAATCCATTCTGCCACCTCACATTCTTCTTCCTTCGCTTCAATTGTCACAAAAAGTTCAAGAAGAAGATTGTCCCCCTTTGGAAAGTCATATTAACGCTTTGATGAAGTTAGAAGAAGTAAGAACCCAAGCTAAGCGTAAGTTAAATCAACATCAACAAATGATTAAAAGCTGGTTCGATTCTAATTCTGCTTCTGATAGGAATTTTGAGGTAGGCGATCTCGTCTTAAAGTGGGACAAACCACACGAAGGGAAGGGTGAACACACCAAATTTCAAAATTTGTGGCTTGGACCATTTTTGGTTGCTGAAGAGTTGGGTCCTAGTTCATTTCGTTTGCAGAATCTTGAAGGGAAGCTTGACACCTACCCAGTGAATGGCCAAGCCCTGAAAAGATACTTTGCTTGATTACTACCCTTGTATATTATGTAAATATTTCTTTGGTTTGCATCTTTTTGTTTTTCCTGTTTTGATTTTGATTTGGATTGATTAATGTTTTTTGGTGTTTTTGAAAGATATGCATGCCTATGTACTGAGAAATTCAGAGTCAGATCATGAAAAAATTTATTTGCTGAAATAACTTCTGAAAGATTGTGCGAACATCAGTGATATATTTCTAAAAAAAAAGTTTATGTTGGAAAATTTTGTTGTTTGAAAGAAGTTTATTGATTTCAATCTCTGAGTGAAGTTTGTCATGATTATCTTTATCTTTTTACGTTGTCCCTTTTCCGTAAAGGAATGACTCAAAATGATGTCTCCCTGTCATAGTAAGTTGTTTTAGAAATAAAAGATTTCTGGAACTGAATAAAGGACGTTGTTAAAAAATTCTGATGAGGTCTGAAAAAATATCTTAAAATACCAAGATTTCTCAGCGTCACCTCGCTCAACTATACATAAAAGAAAAATAAAATTAAAATGTCAATATGAGCTGTGGGAAGTGTTTGTAAACCCGCTGGGATACTGAACAGGTCCGCTGGCAGTGGGTAGATGCAAGCATGGTGCCAAGACAACTTCGTCGAGGTACTGAACAACCCTGCTGGCAGCGAAGCAATGTCGGGTAAATGAAAGTTTGTAAATTTTTTTTATAAGAAACCTCTTAAAAAGTCCTTTACTCTAATCTAGAACTTCTTGACAGGATACAGACGTCCGAGTGGGTTAAATCGCAACCCTGTCGAGGCTATGGACGCCTGCTGGCAGCAGTGGCCATGCCAACAGTATTGAATATTTTATCATTAATATCGTGACTTGCTGATCTTAAGACTATTATTAGTTTGCATCTTTTAAAACATCGCTGGAAAAGATAGTAAATGATGATGTTTGTACGATTTTCTAGTTGTTGTTTTTGAATTGAATTTTTCTTTGTTGTCCTAATCTAAATTTGTTTCTTTCGACAGAGATAACTGCTTCTCCCAGTGTGTCGCCATTGTTGGCAGCCAATTCAATTTTTTTAATTGCCCTAAAAAGCTGCCTACACCTATGTCTCTTGAACTTCAAATTTTTGTCGCATCTTGCAAAGAGACGATGTTTTCATTTCAAGCGACATTTGCAAATTGGTTTTAATTTAGTTTTCACGACTGAAATCGTGAAAACTCCTCCATTGTTATTTGAATTGTCATGATCTACTCATTAATATGCTGATTGGTACTTACCTTTGTTTTATTTTCAAAAACTATGTCCATTTGCCTATTATCGCTCTGATTGCGCAACTTGACTTTGATTTAATTGATAAGGCTTTGAGCATGCAAATTTATGATTTATACTTGATTATATAAGGGTCGTGGTGGATTAAAGGTTTTTATATAATGTGATCCTTATGATTTTATAGCTTTTGGCTTAATCGATTTTGCCTATTGTCACTTTGTTTTGAAAAACTTTGGATTATGTAACAAGCGCATGAGTTTTATTTCATGTTCAATGGCAATGTTTGGAGTTATACACATGGCGCATTGGTCAAACTTTTGGATTTTGCAATAACATCGGTTTGAATTATTACAGGGGCATATTTAAACTATGGGTTTGATTTTACATTGAACGATCGTGGTCTCAAACTATACATTGGCACATTGATATAATTGTCCACCGTTTAAACCTTGGGTTGGCTGAATAATGTTAATATTGGTTATGATTGATTGAACAGGGATGGTACTATGCCATTAATGTTTTTCATGGCGGTCAACTAACCCACCACCTTCGCACGTGCATATTGATTCATTCCCCTTTGAGCGCTTGCAGCTGTTAATCCGAAACGACCTCGCTCCTGTGTGTTGATTGTGTTCAATCCAAACCCTACCATGAGCCCGAACCATGGCTCCAGTCGTGAGGGCTGAACCCAATGGCTGTCAGGCATTGTTAATGTTTGATGGTGCTTAGAGTGACCTGGAAGAGTTCGGATGGCTCCTGTTCATACGAAAGTTTGATGGTTATAACCCTAGCGTGGCTCGGCAATTTGCATTAACCTTTGATGGTTGTCGAGCCAAGGTTGGGGATGTGCAATTGGAAATTGATGAGCAATTTCTCAGTCGAGCTACTGGTCTGCCTGTTGTCGGACAGAGGTGGTCGAAAAATTGTAAAGTGGAAGATGTCTCGTGGACATTAATCTTCCAGTCACGAAGAGTGAGTTCTTGTGACGAGGGTTTACCCGCAAATATGTTGAAGCAACGCTGGCACGACTTGCTCATGGTAACCAAGCAGTTCATTACTTGCGAGGGCAGGTATGGTTTCGTGTTCTTGTATCACCTTCAGCTACTTATGGTTTTCATGGGTTATGAACTTAATATGCCTCACTACTTGCATAGGAGTTTATTTAAAATGTCTAAAAGGTTCAAACGGAACTAGTCCGATACCAGTCTTTTCCATTTCGGGTTAATTAAAATGCTCATGGTCTGTGAGTTGGGGTTACACCGAGATTGTTGGGAGGATTTTATTAAACGTAATAATTTTGGTCACTCGAGTCCACCACAAGTTGATAAACCCATGGTGAGCGAGTGCAAATCAGTACCCCCTGTCCCTTACAGTGCCCTGCTACCCAAACCTCTACCCGAGCCACCTATTGACCTACCCAATTCTGTTATCAGTCATGTCGAAAATACTAAACCCGTGGCTAAAAAGCCCAAGACCAAACCCATTGCCAATTCTAAAGGCAAGAAGAACACTCGATTAATCTCCCGCATTGCAAGAAACAAACCGAAAATTCCTGTCAACCCTGACACTGTCATGATAAGTGAAGATTCTGACTCAGAGATTGAACTCTACCTAGCAAGTGAATATCCCTATTCCGAAGGTCTGTGTGATAAACCCGCATATGATTTTGTGAAGAACTTACCACCTTGTTTGCTAAATGATCCAAATTATCCCAGCATCAAAATGCCCTGTGAAACCCCTGGTGACTCGTCGAAACCCCCTCCTGTTCTATCTCAACTAGCTGCTCCACCGTGTGATCAGTGTGGCACATGGCTGGAAAGGTATTACATTGACGTGCCAATGCTGCAATCCAGAATTCATGCTCTGGAGGATCAGGTTGCAAAGCTCTCTAATCAAAAGGGTAAGATGCCATCCACTGATAAGAAGCAGCGAAAAACAGGTTCAATTTTGTTTAAGAACGTGGAGTCGGCAACAACATTCGTCAATTCAAGATTGGCGTAGCTTGAACAGCTTCATTGGTATGAATTTCACCTATTTATATGACATAATCATAAACCCTGTTCACACTGTGGATTTGCTCTGTCACACAAGCATGCACTATTGTATATAATTTAGTTTTGATAAATCAAATTTCATTTTTGTTTTAAGTTTCGATTGGATTTGGTTTTGATTTGATTGATCGTAGGATAGATTTGATTGTTTCGATTTGGTTTGAACTGAATACTCTGTCGATTATTGAAGTTGTCAATATTTTATAAACACAGATTGTTTCTTGCATTCTAATTTTGAACACAATCAATATATCATTTCGATTTGGTTTGATATGATATGTTTAGCAATTATGATTAGCTGTTAAGATTTTATATCTTTTAACCAATTCGAATACCATTCTATTTATGCATAACTGAATTGCAAATAGATATGAGTCATGACTGTTATATCCAACCTATCGATTCGCATTGATTGACCATGTTATCAGCTCGATTTATATTGCAACAAATATATTGTTAAAGAATTGATTATGCCCAGGATTACGATGTGTTTTTGTTTTGACTCAGTCACGATTCGATTTGATTATTGCCCAGTTTATGGTTATCACTGTTGATGGGTACG
>ML789161.1:231606-308585 GCA_009831015.1 Picea engelmannii | reverse complement strand
TCCAAGATTTCACTTGCATTTCATTTCCTAGTTTAGGAGATTTTGGGATTTTTCCCTGATTATGTAAAACTGTTTGATAATTATCCATAGGGATGTTTTACCCTGTGGAGAAACTTATATATACTTATGATTTTTGTAATAATCATCATCCTCATTCGTGGGAGAACAAGGATATTGAATTCTAATGCAGACTGGAGCAGAATTGATGTTTTGTCACAGCTTTAGCTTTTCAATATATCAACGTTTGTTTCATGTTTTGTATATCACTTTGTCTATTATTTATGACTACTTTAGCTATCTAGATCATGTGCAAATGATATAATTTTAATCACTGTAATCCATTATCTTATCTCTTCCAAATAGATAAAAGACATAACAATTGTTAATTCAGTTTGTGAATGACAGGTTTATCTTCTTCATAGATTGAATTGTTATATATAATTTTTTGCATAACAGGTTTCCCTTATTGCAGGAATTTATAATCATAACATTGTCATGATTTTATTTTATGTCTTGTTTGTCCTGTAAAGCACTTCAAGGAGCAACACAACCTATCGTTTACGAGAAGCTATTGAACCAATTCGGTGCGAGTTTCCTCCTCCAATCAGCTTAGAAGCTATCATATGCAGGGCAGACTTGGAGCGTTTGCAGGTCAACTAATCTTGTCTTTGTTGTTTTCATTAAGTAGTTTAATTCAGGTATAATTTTAATTAGATTTATATTAGACTGTTTAATTTTAGTAAATATATTAGATTGTTTAATTTTAGTAATGTTTATTTCTTTTTCATAAAATATAAAGATCAAAAAGAGATTCTTGGTTGTCTTAGGGCAGAAAATACATGAGTTTTGCAGGTTTTAATTAAATCTGTAAATTGTTTATAGTGTACATTTGTGAATAAGTAATATTGCAGCTGATAATTAGATAGTTGATTTGAGTTATTATAATAGTAATTAGTAGATTGTATATAATAGTTAGAATAGTTATATTTAGTTTTAGTTTCTTTTAGTTAGTTTGTTTCTTTTATTTAGTTAGTTTAGTTAGTTTTAGTTTGCTTATTTAGTTTAGTTAGTTTTATTTGTTTTACTTAGTTTAGATTAGTTTCTCTTTGGTTTTCTTAAAAGACCTTAGAGCGGCCAACGGAGCCGTTGAACTTGTCAGGGTGTTCCATTCCAAACAGCTTGGGTTATTTAGACAACCTCGGACCGGTTCCACTCTACTAGTTGACGGACGGTCAATTTCGCCCATCAACAAATGGCGCTAGAAGGAGGGCCTGAACTTAATTAATGGCAAGAGGCGGTCGCAAGACTCCTCCTCCACCTAATCGCACCCCTATAGTGACTAGAAGCCGTTCACAAGATAATATTGCCCCTCAAACAACAACTACTTCAACCGAAGATCCTCAGATCACAGTTGAGCCAGCAACCCCTAATCCTACACGTGGTGATCCCCAAGAGATCGTTCGTCAATCTCTTATCAGAACACACAGTGCCTTAGCTAGTCTTAGGTGACCAAACCACCTGTGGGGTCAACTTTTAGACTTCTCTGATATTAGAGAATAGTTAGGTGATATAGACCTCACTGTGAATCCTACAGATCCAAACACAAATCCTGTTGCAAGAGGATCTGGGATACCTCCTTCACCACCTCCCTCATCTCCTTCATCTTCTGGGGGAGATTCCTCTTCTGACGAAGGCAACTCACCTTCTCAGCCTTCCACACCCAATTCCCCAATGGAAAATTAGAACAACCCTGCTAGACCTTGGTTGGACCAGGATGTTGTAGCTGTACCTGGAGCCCAGCACCCTTTACCTAAGGACCTAGAGAAATGGCTTCCTAAGTTTGATCCTGATTCAAAACAGATAGCTGAAGATCATATCAAAAAATTTATGTTAGCCATTAGACTCCGTAACGTTGAACATGAAGATGTTGTCTGTAGGTTGTTCCCTTACACCTTTGAGGGTAATGCATCCACTTGGTACTTCGCCCAATAGCCTCATACTATAGTGTCTTGGGAAAAGTTTGAGTCATGCTTTTTGGAAAAATTCGAAGATGGAAAACCTCCGGAAGTCTTAGTCATGGATCTTTCAAGCTTAAAAATGAACTCGAAAGAAAAAGTGAAAGATTTTAATCATAGATTTTTAACACTTAAGAATAGAATCCCTGCAGACTCTATGCCTGTTGAGATCCTTGTAATAGCTTACTACACTAAAGCTCTACATAAAAGTATAGCTATTTGGGTGAAAATATCTAAAAAGGCCACGTTGTCAGAAGCCTTTGAAGAGGCTACTCATATTGAAAAAGATATACTAAGCCCTAAAGATTCTACTAGCAACGAAACTGAAACTGTTTCTTCTTCCAAAAAGAAGACTGAAATTCTCCCCAGATACACAAAACAAAACACAACCTGAAAACTCTGATTTGGAAAATATAACCAAAGTTGTACAAAAATTGTCTAATCAAGTTATAGATTTAAAAAGGTCAACTGAAGAAGCCTCTTCGAGTAAAGGACCCTACAAACCCCCTTTTCGAAAGCCTTTTCAAACCAATCGACCTAATACAAATCCCGAAGGCTTGAACCTAGAAAGTTTGCAATGTGCTCTCCAGACAATTCTAGGAGCCCAGGATGACTTGATCCCTCCTGATATTCCTCAAGAGGAAGTCGATCAGGAAACCATTCAAGAAGAAGAGTCTTCTCCAAATATTTTTGGACACCTCTCGGATAGCATCTTCCAAGCCAACTTCGAGACTGTTCACCCTTACAATACTAGGAGTAAGACAATGAATAAACCTCCTGTCGAGAAAACTGCAACTTTACCTCCAAATCCATCTAAATTAGTAGAGATAAAACAGAGTAATGTTGGTCCTAAATTAGATTATTATGTTATTGAAGATCTTAAGAAATTAAGGGATAACGTTTCTATTTAAGAGTTGTTGAAATTTCCATTTTTGTTACAGAAGATGTTGCAAAATATTTTAGACAATGGCAAGAATGGTAGTTCAAGCAACAATAAGGTTGTGCAAAGCAAAGTGCCGCAGAAGACTTCCACTAAAAACAATCATGATCCTCAAGATAAAGGAAGTCTTCCTGTAACTTTTGTAAATAATGTAAATAACAATGTAAATAGTGTAAATAATTCAGATAAAGTAGTCTTAGAAACTATGAGTAATAAAGCACAAGCTACCACTTTGAATACTCGTAAGAATGTACCTCCTTTTCTTTTAACTTTCAAAATCTTCAACATAAATGTGCATAATTGTATGGTTGACTCAGGAGCATCATCCAATGTGATGCCTTGGTCATTCTACCAAAAGATTAACGTTGAAGTAGAACCCTCTTCTTTGAAAATCATACCACTTGATCGATCAAATGTTAAAGTTATAGGGGAACTAAAAAATGTATTGATTAGATTATCGTCTAACCCAAAGGTTCATCAAGTTATTGATATAATTGTGGTGGATATTCCAGAAGTGTATGGTCTATTTTTGAGCAGGGACTGGTCGGAGCAGCTACAAGGTTACTTCGCAACGGACTGGTCTCACTTATGGCTTCCAGAAAACGGTAAGCCCAACAAAATCAGGGTGAATTGTGAGAGTTACCTCAAGTTCACGGCAACAGACTTGAATGATCCTAATGAACCATACACACCTCCAGTTAATCCACCTGAAGTCAAAGGGACAGACACCTACTTCGGAAATTTCATTGCTGAAGTTTCACCTATCAACAATCTAGAATAGCAGTCCGAGATCCTAGCATATACGCAACCAACAGCTTCTATCCAACAGTCCTATGAGCCCGATGGAAATCAAATTTGGTCTTTATATTTCGACGGTTCCAAGTCAAAAGAAGGAGCTGGTGCAGGCTGCATCATTATCGATCCGGCAGATAACAAAACATTAATGGCTTGTAGATTAGAATTTAAATGTACTAATAATATTGCAAAATATGAGGCTTTATTGTAAGGTCTCAGAAAAGCCTTGGATATGCACATTCAAAATCTGATTGTATTTGGCGACTCTGAGGTAGTGGTCAGGCAGGTGAGAGATTCTATACACTGTCTTTCCCCGCATCTCAAATGTTACCAGGCTGAAGTATGGAGTTTAATGAACAATTTTTCTGCTTTTAATATAAATTCCATTCCTAGATTAAATAATGTTGAAGCAGATCTACTAGCTAATGTTGCTTCTAAACTTCTTCCCGCAGAAGGCTTATCCCCAAACGCATTCTCCGTGGAGCTATTTTTTCGACCATCTGTTCCTGACAATATCCCAAACTGGAGAGTATTTGACGATGATCAGCAGATCATTAACTTTCTGCACATGGAAGAAACCTTCCAAGGCACTGTGATAGATGAACAAACGCATGACGACAATTTGCACGACTTTATGGTAATACCTAATACGAAATCTCCTGAAGCTCTATCAGACATGGTAAATATTATACCCAAATCTATTGTTAGACTAGAAATTTTTTATGATTTTGAAGATAAATTTAAAAAGACGGTCAATTGCAAAACCAACAGTTCTTCATTGTCTTATGAAGAAGTCAATTTAGGGACTAGTGAAAATCCTCAGTGTATCAACTTACGCTTGGGATGTTCTAGACAAGAAAAAGTTGCTTTTGTTAAATTATTTAAAGAATTCAAGGATGTCTTTTCTTGGACTTACAATGATCTTAAGACATTTGATCCATTTATTATACAACATGTCATTCAGATGAAGCCCCAAACCTTGCCCTTCCAACAGAAACTGAGGAAAATGCACCCTAAGCTAGAACCGACCGTACAAAAAGAATTGAATAAAATCCTAAGTGCTAAAATAATTTTTCTTGTTAGACACACTCAATGGGTATCCAACCTCGTCCCAGTGCGGAAGAAAAACGGGGAAATTCGACTTTGTGTCGATTTTCGAAACCTCAACAAAGCGTCTGACAAAGATAATTATCCTGTCCCTCCCATGGAACAAATCTTACAACAAGTATCTGGTTCCGAGAGGCTATCCTTACTAGATGGTTTCTCTGAATACAACCAAGTCTTGATGTCTCCGTCAGACCAATTAAAAACTACCTTCTGTACCCCGTGGGGCACTTATGCTTATCAAAAAATGCCCTTTGGATTGATTAATTTCGTTGCTACCTTTCAGAGAGCAATGGATATTGCTTTCAGAGGCTTAATCAATCACTCCATAGTAGTCTACTTAGATGATGTGACCATTTATTCTAAAAACAAAGACGATCATCTACCTCACTTACGAGTTGTTCTGCTACGATGTCGTAAATTCGACATCTCCTTGAACCCCAAGAAGTCCATCTTTGCAGTAGAAGAGGTTAAATTACTAGGATTCATTGTGTCTAGTGATGGAATGATTATTGACCCCGAGAGGACTCAAGTCATTGCTAAACTTTCCCCGCCTACCTCCAAAAAATCCATGCAGTCTTTCCTAGGCCAGATTAATTTCGTGAGAAGATTTGTCCCCAGTTTCTCCGAAATGGTCAGGCCTCTCCAGAACCTGATTAAGAATGACACCCAATATCACTGGGGACCCACAGAAAACCAAGCTTTTAACGATATAAAGAAGGCCATAATAGATGCTCCGTCTCTCATGAGCCCTGATTTCTCTCAAGACTTTACACTCTATACTTTTGCCTCTGATCGTTCTTATGCCGCGGTCCTAACTCAGAAGAATTCCGAAAACAATGAAGTACCCATCACCTTTATGAGCTTTGCTTTCAAAGGTGTTGAACTTAACTACCCAGCGGTTGACCGGCAAGCCTATGTTGTCTTCAAGGTAGTTAAGCATTTCCAGTCTTATCTTTTGAAGTCAAGGACAAAGGTCATTGTTCCCTACCCTGTCGTAAGGAACTTGTTAGTGCAAAAGGAATTAGGAGAGAAAAGAGCCAACTGGGTCACCTCCTTGCAGGAGTATGACTTAGAGATCACCCCAGCACAGATCGTGAGAGGCCAAGGGTTGTGTAAGTTGGTAGTTGATTCAGAAACCGAACAGCAAGAAGATAGTGATAAGTCAGACCTAGAACAACGTGATCAGAATTTGATTTGCTGCGCACAAAACCTCGCAAGTCCTTGGTACGACGATATTAGATTTTGTCCTGAACATGGATCAGCACCCCGTCACCTTGACCCCGCCAAAAGAAGAGCATTGAGACTAAAGTCTGCCTCCTTTCATATAGTCAATGGTATACTGTTTCGTCAGAATTTTGACGACGTACTGATGCGTTGTCTTGAAAAGGACGAAGCAGAAAGAGTCTTGCTTGAGTTGCATGCAGGAGAAGCTGGTGGTCATTTCGGTGGCGATACCACTGCCCATAAGGTTTTAAGAGCCAGTTACTACTGGCCAACGCTTTTTAGGGATGCCCATGCCTTGTGTTGTAAATGTATCATTTGTCAGAAAGCGTCAGGGCAACTGCAGAAACCAACCTTCCCCTTACAACCCGTCACAGTCGATTCTCCTTTCCAGCAATGGGGCCTTGATATCATAGGTCCTATTAACCCTCCATCCTCACAAAATCACAAGTATATTGTGACAACCACTGATTACTTTGCTCGATGGTATGAAGCCGCCACGCTAAGAACTGTTTTTACAAGTCAGGTGATTGCTTTTCTAAACTCGAATATCATCACCCGTTTTGGTATTCCTGATTGTCTAGTCTTTGATAACGCTTCATACTTTTCTTCTCTTGAGATGACTGAGTTCGCCTTAGAAAAGGGAATAAATCTGAAGTATTCCACTATTTACTACCCTCAGGGTAACAGCTTAGCAGAATCAATAAACAAGAACTTGATCAAAATTATCAAGAGAACTGTGGCTGAAAATCACAAGAACTGGCACAATGCACTGTTGAAAGAACTGTGGGCGGATAGGGTAACACCCAAAGCTGCTATAGGTAACTCCCCCTTTTTTCTTGTTTATGGTAGATAATCCATTATGCCACCTCACATTCTTCTTCCTTCGCTTCAATTGTCACAAAAAGTTCAAGAAGAAGATTGTCCCCCTTTGGAAAGTCGTATTAACGCTTTGATGAAGTTAGAAGAAGTAAGAACCCAAGCTAAGCATAAGATAGATCAACATCAACAACTGATTAAAAGCTGGTTCGATTCTAATTCTGCTTCTGATAGGAATTTTGAGGTAGGCGATCTCGTCTTAAAGTGGGACAAACCACACGAAGGGAAGGCTGAACACACCAAATTTCAAAATTTGTGGCTTGGACCATTTTTGGTTGCTGAAAAGTTGGGTCCTAGTTCCTTTCATTTGCGGAATTTTGAAGGGCATCTTGACACCTACCCAGTGAATGGCCAAGCCCTGAAAAGATACTTTGCTTTATTACTACCCTTGTATATTATGTAAATATTTCTTTGGTTTGCATCTTTTTGTTTTTCCTGTTTTGATTTTGATTTGGATTGATTAATGTTTTTTGGTGTTTTTGAAAGATATGCATGCCTATGTACTGAGAAATTCAGAGTCAGATCATGAAAAACTTTCTTTGTTGAAATAACTTCTGAAAGATTGTACGAACATCAGTGATATATTTCTAAAAATAATGTTTATGTTGGAAAATTTTGTTGTTTGAAAGAAGTTTACTGATTTCAATCTCTGAGTGAAGTTTGTCATGATTATCTTTATCTTTTTATGTTGTCCCTTTTCCGTAAAGGAATGACTCAAAAGGATGTCTCCCTGTCATAGTAAGTTGTTTTAGAAATAAAACATTTTTGAAACTGAATAAAGGACGGTGTTAAAAAATTCTGATGAGGTCTGAAAAAATATCTTAAAATACCAAGATTTTTCAGCGTCACCCCGCTCAGCTATACATAAAAGAAAAATAAAATTAAAATGTCAATATGAGCTGTGGGAAGTGTTTGTAAACCCGTCGGGATACTGAACAGGTCCGCTGGCAGTGGGTAGATGCAAGCATGGCGCCAAGAAAACTTCATCGGGGTACTGAACAGGCCTGCTGGCAGCGAAGCAATGTCGGGTAAATGAAAGTTTGTAATTTTTTTTTATAAGAAACCTCTTAAAAAGTCCTTTACTCTAATCTAGAACTTCTTGACAGGATACGGACGTCCGAGTGGGTTAAATGGAAACCCTGTCGAGGCTATGGACGCCTGCTGGAAGTAGTGGCCATGCCAACAGTATTTAAGATTTTATCATTAATATCGTGGCTTGCTGATCTTAAGACTGTTATTAGTTTGCATCTTTTAAAACATCGCTGGAAAAGATAGTAAATGATGATGTTTGTACGATTTTCTGGTTGTTGTTTTTGAGTTGAATTTTTCTTTGTTGTCCTAATCTGAATTTGTTTCTTTCGACAGAGATAACTGCTTCTCCCAGTGTGTTTCCATTGTTGGCATCCAATTCAATTTTTTAATTTCCCTAAAAAGCTGCCTACACCTATGTCTCTTGAACTTCAATTTTTTGTCGCATCTTGCAAAGAGACGATGTTTTCGTTTCAAGCGACATTTGCAAATTGGTTTTAATTTAGTTTTCACAACTAAAAGCGTGAAAACTCCTCCATTGTTATTTGAATTATCATGATCTACTCATTAATATGTTGATTGGTACTAACCTTTGGTTTATTTTCAAAAACTATGTCCATTTGCCTATTATCGCTCTGATTGCGCAGCTTGACTTTGATTTAATTGATAAGGCTTTGAGCATGCAAATTTATGATTTATACTTGATTATATAAGGGTCATGGTGGATTAAAGGTTTTTATATAATGTGATCCTTATGATTTTATATCTCTTGGCTTAATCGATTTTTCCTATTGTCACCGTGTTTTGAAAAACTTTGGATTATGTAACAAGCGCATGAGTTTTATTTCATGTTCAATGGCAATGTTTGGAGTTATACACATGGCGCCTTGGTCAAACTTTTGGATTTTGCAATAACATTGGTTTGAATTATTACAGGCACATATTTAAACTATGGGTTTGATTTTACATTGAACGATCGTGGTCTCAAACTATACATTGGCACATTGATATAATTGTCCATCGTTTAAACCTTGGGTTGGCCGAATAATGTTAATATTGGTTATGATTGATTGAACAGGGATGGTACTATGACATTAATGTTTTGCATGGCGGTGAACTAACCCACCACCTTCGCATGTGCATATTGATTCATTCCCCTTTGAGCGCTTGCAGCTCTTAATCCCAAACGACCTCGCTCCTTTGTGTTGATTGTGTTCAATCCAAACCCTACCATGAGCCCGAACCATGGATCCAGTCGTGAGGGATGAACCCAATGGCTGCCAGACATTGTTAATGTTTGATGGTGCTTACAGTGACCTGGAAGAGTTTGTATGGCTCCCGTTTATACAAAATTTTGATGGTTATAACCCTAGCGTGGCTCGGCAATTTACATTAACCTTTGATGGTTGTCGAGCCAAGGTTGGGGATGTGCAATTGGAAATTGATGAGCAATTTCTCAGTCGAGCTACTGGTCTGCCTACTGTCGGACAGAGGTTGTCGAAAAATTTTAAAGTGGAAGATGTCCCGTGGACATTACTCTTCCAGTCACGAAGAGTGAGTTCTTGTGACGAGGGTTTGCCTGCAAATATGTTGAAGCAACGCTGGCATGACTTGCTCATGGTAACCAAGCAGTTCATTACTTGCGAGGGCAGGTATGGTTTCGTGTTCTTGTATCACCTTCGGCTACTTATGGTTTTCATGGGTTATGAACTTAATATGCCTCACTACTTGCATAGGAGTTTATTTACAATGTCTAAAAGGTTCAAACGGAACCAGTCCGATACCAGTCTTTTCCATTTCGGGTTAATTAAAATGCTCATGGTCTGTGAGTTGGGGTTACACCGAGATTTTTGGGAGGATTTTCTTAAACGTAATAATTTTGGTCACTCGAGTCCACCACAAGTTGATAAACCCATGGTGAGCGAGTGCAAATCAGTACCCCCTGTCCCTTACAGTGCCCTGCTACCCAAACCTCTACCCGAGCCACCTATTGACCTACCCAATTCTGTTACCAGTCATGTTGAAAATACTAAACCCATGGCTAAAAATCCCAAGACCAAACCCATTGCCAATTCTAAAGACAAGAAGAACGCTCGATTAATGTCCCGCATGGCAAGAAACAAACCGAAAATTCCTGTCAACCCTGACCCTGTCATGATAAGTGAAGATTCTGACTCAGAGATTGAATGCTACCTAGCAAGTGAATAACCCTATTCTGAAGGTCTGTGTCATAAACCCGCATATGATTTTGTGAAGAACTTACCACCTTGTTTGCTAAATGATCCAAATTATCTCGGCATCAAAATGCCCTGTGAAACCCCTGGTGACTCGTCGAAACCCCCTCCTGTTCTATCTCAACTAGCTGCTCCACCGTGTGATGAGTGTGGCACATGGCTGGAAAGGTATTACATTGACATGCCAATGCTGCAATCCAGAATTCATGCTCTAGAGGATCAGGTTGCAAAGCTCTCTAATCAAAAGGGTAAGATGCCATCCACTGATAAGAAGCAGCGAACAACAGGTTCGATTTTGTTTAAGAACGTGGAGTCGGAAACAACATTCGTCAATTCAAGATTGGTGTAGCTTGAACAACTTCATTGGTATGAATTTCACCTATTTATATGACATAATCATAAACCCTGTTCACACTGTGGATTTGCTCTGTCACACAAGCATGCACTGTTGTATATAATTTAGTTTTGATAAATCAATTTTCATTTTTGTTTTAAGTTTCGATTGGATTTGGTTTTGATTCGATTGATCGTAGGATAGATTTGATTGTTTCGATTTGGTTTGAAATGAATACTCTGTCGATTATTGAAGTTGTCAATATTTTCTAAACACAGACTGTTTCTTGCATTCTAATTTTGAACACAGTCAATATATCATTTTGATTTCGTTATATATGATATGTTTAGCAATTATGATTAGCTGTTAAGATTTTATATCTTTTAACCAATTCGAATACCATTATGTTTATGCATAACTGAATTGCGAATAGATATGAGTCATGACTGTTATATCCAACCTATCGATTCGCATTGATTGACCGTGTTATCAGCTCGATTTATATTGCAACAAATATATTGTTAAAGAATTGATTATGCCCAGGATTACGATGTGTTTTTGTTTTGACTCAGTCACGATTCGATTTGATTATTGCCCAGTTTATGGTTATCACTGTTGATGGGTACGATCATTATGTGATCCTGTCTGATTTACTATGTAAACACTCAACGATTGTAATCTATGGTGAAATTCGATGTTGTTATGAACGTTTGGCAATAATTGTAACGGCCTTTCTATATCAGCATTTGATTAAAACAATATGAACTTTATGCACAGCCGTAAGCAATCGATTATGATTGGGTTCGATTATAACTAATCGATTTTGAATATAATGCGATTTACTTGTAATTGTATTTGGATATGAAACAGTGTGGTTATTATTTGACCCGATTCTATGGCAACTAAAAACAGAGCATTCTTATTCTGTTTCGATTGCATCCTTTTCGATTTGATTTGATTTGAGTGATAAATTTGCTTGAACCATTAGTAATTTGATTCTAATGTTTATTAAAAACAAATTAAATTGGATTGTTTTAAAAAGACTTCATTTGATTTCCATCTGATTTTAGATGCTATTTTAGACTAGCTACAGAATCAGATGATTCTGTAGCTAAGTCTGTAGAATCAATTTTTTTAGTGTTTTGTTACTGAAATATCTTTCTAATTGGATATTTGTGTTCTATTGCAGGTAAATTCGAATTTGCAATTGAGTTGTTGAGCAGTTAGGGGATGTTTCCAAGATTTCACTTGCATTTCATTTCCTAGTTTAGGAGATTTTGGGATTTTTCCTTGATTATGTAAAATTGTTTGATAATTATCCATAGGGATGTTTTACCCTGTGGAGAAACTTATATATACTTATGATTTTTGTAATAATCATCATCCTCATTCATGGGAGAACAAGGATATCGAATTCCAATGCAAACTGGAGCAGAATTGATGTTTTGTCACAGCTTTAGCTTTTCAATATATCAACGTTTGTTTCATGTTTTGTATATCACTTTGTCTATGATTTATGACTACTTTAGCTATCTAGATCATGTGCAAATGATATAATTTTAATCACTGTAATCCATTATCTTGTCTCTTCCAAATAGATAAAATACATAACAATTGTTAATTCAGTTTGTGAATGACAGGTTTATCTTCTTCATAGATTGAATTGTTATATATAAGTTTTTGCATAATAGGTTTGCCTTATTGCAGGAATTTATAATCATAAGATTGTCACGCTTTTTTTTTATGTCTTGTTTGTCCTGTAAAGCACTTCAAGGAGCAACACAACCTATCGTTTACGAGAAGCTATTGAACCAATTCGGTGCAAGTTTCCTCCTCCAATCATCTTAGAAGCTATCATATGCAGGGCAGACTTGGACAGTTTCCAGGTCAACTAATCTTGTCTTTGTTGTTTTCATTAAGTAGTTTAATTCAGGTATAATTTTAATTAGATTTATATTAGACTGTTTAATTTTAGTAAATATATTAGATTGTTTAATTTCAGTAATGTTTATTTCTTTTTCATAAAATATAAAAATCAAAAAGAGATTCCTGGCTGTCTTAGGGTAGAAAATACATGAGTTTTGCAGGTTTTAATTAAATCTATAGATTGTTTATAGTGTACATTTTTGAATAAGTAGTATTGTAGCTGATAATTAGATAGTTGATTTGAGTTATTATAATAGTAATTAGTAGATTGTATATAATAGTTAGAATAGTTATATTTAGTTTTAGTTTCTTTTAGTTTGTTTGTTTCTTTTATTTAGTTAGTTTAGTTAGTTTTAGTTTGCTTATTTAGTTTAGTTAGTTTTATTTGTTTTAGTTAGTTTAGATTAGTTTCTCTTTGGTTTTCTTAAAAGACCTTTGAGCGGCCAACGGAGTCGTTAAACTCGTCAGGGTGGTCCATTCCAAACGGCTTGGGTTATTTAGACAAACCCGGACCGGTTCCGCTCTCCTAGTTGACGGACGGTCAATTTCGCCCGTCAACAAATGGTGCTAGAAGGAGGGCCTGAACTTAATTAATGGCACGAGGTGGTCACAAGACTCCTCCTCCACCTAATCGCACCCCTATAGTGACTAGAAGCCATTCACAAGATAATATTCCCCCTCAAACAACAACTACATCAACCGAAGATCCTCAGATCACAGTTGAGCCAGCAACCCCTAATCCTACAGGTGGTGATCCCCAAGAGATCGTTCGTCAATCTCTTATCAGAACACACAGTGCCTTAGCTAGTCTTAGGCGACCAAACCGCCCGTGGGGTCAACCTTTAGACTTCTCTGATATTAGAGAACAGTTAGGTGATATAGACCTCACTGTGAATCCTACAGATCCAAACACAAATCCTTTTGCAGGAGGATCTGGGATACCTCCTTCACCACCTCCCTCATCTCCTTCATCTTCTGGGGGAGATTCCTCTTCTGACGAAGGAAAATCACCTTCTCATCCTTCCACACCCAATTCCCCAATGGAAAATCAGAACAACCCTGCTAGACCTTGGTTGGACCAGGATGTTGTAGCTGTACCTGGAGCCCAGCACCCTTTACCTAAGCACCCAGAGAAATGGCTTCCTAAGTTTGATCCTGATTCAAAACAGATAGCTGAAGATCATATCAAAAAATTTATGTTAGCCATCATACTCCGTAACGTTGAACATGAAGATGTTGTCTGTAGGTTGTTCCCTTACACCTTTGAGGGTAATGCATCCACTTGGTACTTCGCCCAATAGACTCATACTATAGTGTCTTGGGAAAAGTTTGAGTCATGCTTTTTGGAAAAATTCGGAGATGGAAAACCTCCGGAAGTTTTAGTCATGGATCTTTCAAGCTTAAAAATGAACTCGAAAGAAAAAGTGAAATATTTTAATCAAAGATTTTTAACACTTAAGAATAGAATCCCTGCAGACTCTATGCCTGCTGAGAGCCTTGTAGTAGCTTACTACACTAAATCTCTACATCAAAGTATAGCTATTTGGGTGAAAAGATCTAAAAAGGCCACGTTGTCAGAAGCCTTTGAAGAGGCTACTCAGATTGAAAAAGATATACTCATCCTTAAAGATTCTACTAGCAACGAAACTGAAACTGTTTCTTCTTCCAAAAAGAAGATTGAAATTCTCCCCAGACCTACACAAAACAAAACACAACCTGAAAAATCTGATTTGGAAAATTTAACCAAAGTTGTACAAACATTGTCTAATCAAGTTATAGATTTAAAAAGGTCAACTGAAGAAGCCTCTTCGAGTAAAGGACCCTACAAACCCTCTTTCCGAAAGCCTTTTCAAAACAACCGGCCTAATACAAATCCCGAAGGCTTGAACCTAGAAAGATTGCAATGTGCTCTCCAGAAAATTCTAGGAGCCCAGGATGACTTGATCCCTCCTGATATTCCTCAAGAGGAAGTCGAGAAGGAAACCATTCAAGAAGAAGAGTCTTCTCCAAATATTTTTGGACACCTCTCGGATAGCTTCTTCCAAGCCAACTTCGAGACTGTTCACCCTTACAACACTAGGAGTAAGACAACGAATAAACCTCCTGTCGAGAACACTGCAACTTTACCTCCAAAGCCATCTAAATTAGTAGAGATAAAACAGAGTAATGCTGGTCCTAAATTAGATTACGATGTTATTGAAGATCTTAAGAAATTAAGGGCTAACATTTCTATTTATGAGTTGTTGAAATTTCCATTTTTGTTACAGAAGATGTTGAAAAATATTTTAGACAATGGCAAGAATGGTAGTTCAAACAACAATAAGGTTGTGCAAAGCAAAGTGACGCAGAAGACTTCCACTAAAAACAATCTTGATCCTCAAGATAAAGGAAGTCTTCCTGTAACTCTTGTAAATAATGTAAATAACAATGTAAATAGTGTAAATAATTCAGATAAAGTAGTCTTAGAAACTGCGAGTAATAAAGCACAAGCTACCACATTGAATACTCGTAAGAATGTACCTCCTTTTCTTTTAACTTTTGAAATCTTCAACAGAAATGTGCATAATTGTATGGTTGACTCAGGAGCATCATCCAATGTGATACCTTGGTCAGTTTGCCAAAAGATTAACGCTGAAGTAGAACCCTCTTCTTTTAAAATCATACAACTTGATCGATCAGATGTTAAAGTTATAGGCGAACTAAAAAATGTATTGATTAGATTATCGTCTAACCCAAAGGTTCATCAAGTTATTGATATAATTGTGGTGGATATTCCAGAAGTGTATGGTTTGTTTTTTAGCAGGGACTGGTCGGAGCAGCTACAAGGTTACTTCGCAACGGACTCATCTCACTTATGGCTTCCAGAAAACGGTAAGCCCAACAAAATCAGGGTGAATCGTGAGCGTTACCTCTAGTTCACGATAACAGACTTGAACGATCCTAATGAACTATACACACCTCCTATTAATCCACCTGAAGTCAAAGGGACAGACACCTACTTCGGAAATTTCATGGCTGAAGTTTCACCTATCAACAATCCAGAACAACAGTCCGAGATCCTAGCATATATGCAACCAACAACTTCTATCCAACAGTCCTATGAGCCCGATGGAAATCAAATTTGGTCTTTATATTTCGACGGTTCCAAGTCAAAAGAAGGAGCTGGTGCAGGCTGCATCATTATCGATCCGGCAGGTAACAAAACATTATTGGCTTGTAGATTAGAATTTGAATGTACTAATAATATTGCAGAATATGAGGCTTTATTGCAAGGTCTCAGAAAAGCCTTGGATATGCACATTCAAAATCTGATTGTATTCGGAGACTCTGAGGTAGTGGTCAGGCAGGTGAGAGATTCTATACACTGTCTTTCCCCGCATCTCAAATGTTACCAGGCTGAGGTATGGAGTTTAATGAACAAATTTTCTTCTTTTAATATAAATTCCATTCCTAGATTAAATAATGCTGAAGCAGATCTACTAGCTAATGTTGCTTCTAAACTTCTTCCCACAGAAGGATTATAGCCAAACGCATTCTCCGTGGAGCTATTGTTTCGACCATCTATTCCTGACAATATCACAAACTGGAGAGTATTTGACGATGATCAGTAGATCATTAACTTTCTGCACATGGAACAAACCTTCCAAGGCGTTGTGATAGATGAACAAACGCATGACGACAATTTGCACGACTTTATGGTAATACCTAATCCGAAATCTCCTGAAGCTCTATCAGACATGGTAAATCTTATACCCAAATCTGTTGTTAGACTAGAAATTTTTTATGATTTTGAAGATAAATTTAAAAGGACGGTCAATTGCAAAACCAACAGTTCTTCATTGTCTTATGAAGAAGTCAATTTAGGGACTAGTGAAAATCCTCAGTGTATCAACTTAGGCTTGGGATGTTCTAGACAAGAAAAAGCTGCTTTTGTTAAATTATTTAAAGAATTCAAGGATGTTTTGCTTGGACTTACAATGAGCTTAAGACATTTGATCCCAATATTATACAACATGTCATCCTAATGAAGCCCCAAACCTTACCCTTCCAACAGAAACTGAGGAAAATGCACCCTAAGCTAGAGCCGACCGTACAAAAGGAATTGAATAAAATCCTAAGTGCTAAAATAATTTTTCCTGTTAGACACACTCAATGGGTATCCAACCTCGTCCCAGTGCAGAAGAAAAACAGGGAAATTTGACTTTGTGTCAATTTTCGAAACCTCAACAAAGCGTCTGACAAAGATAATTATCCTGTCCCTCCCATGGAACAAATCTTACAACAAGTATCTGGTTCCGAGAGGCTATCCTTACTAGATGGTTTCTTTGGATACAACCAAGTCTTGATGTCTCCGTCAGACCAATTAAAAACTACCTTCTGTACTCCGTGGGGCACTTGTGCTTATCGCAAAATGCCCTTTGGATTGATTAATGACGGTGCTACCTTTCAGAGAGAAATGGATATTGCTTTCAGAGGCTTAATCAATCACTCTATAGTAGTATACTTAGATGATGTGACCATTTATTCTAAAAACAAAGACGATCATCTAACTCACTTACGAGCCATTCTGCTACGATGTCGTAAATTCGGCATCTCCTTGAACCCCAAGAAGTCCATCTTTGCAGTAGAAGAGGGTAAATTACTAGGATTCATTGTGTCTAGTGATGGAATGATTATTGACCCCGAGAGGACTCAAGTCATTGCTAAACTTTCCCCGCCTACCTCCAAAAAATCCATGCAGTCATTCCTAGGCCAGATTAATTTCGTGAGAAGATTTGTCCCCAGTTTCTCCGAAATGGTCAGGCCTCTCCAGAACCTGATTAAGAAAGACACCCAATATCACTGGGGACCCACAGAAAACCAAGATTTTAACAATATAAAGAATGCCATAATATACGCTCCGTCTCTCATGAGCCTTGATTTCTCTCAAGACTTTACACTCTATACTTTTTCCTCTGATCGTTCTTATGCCGCAGTCCTAACTCAGAAGAATTATGAAAACAACGAAGTACCCATCGCCTTTATGAGCTCTTCTTTCAAAGGTGCTGAACTTAACTACCCAGCAGTTGACCGGCAAGCCTATGCTATCTTCAAGGTAGTTAAGCATTTTCGGTCTTATCTTTTGAAGTCAAGGACGAAGGTCATTGTTTCCTACCCTGTCGTAAGGAACTTGTTAGTGAAAAAGGAATTAGGAGAGAAAAAAGCCAACTGGGTCACCTCCTTGTAGGAGTATGACTTAGAGATCACCCCAACACAGATCGTGAGAGGCCAAGGGTTGTGTAAGTTGGTAGTTGATATAGAAACCGAACAGCAAGAAGATAGTGATACGTCAGACCTAGAACAACGCGATCAAAATTTGATTTGTTGCGCACAAAACCTCGCAAGTCCTTGGTACGACGATATTAGATTTTGTCTTGAACATGGATCAACACCCCGTCACCTTGACCCTGCCAAAAGAAGAGCGTTGAGACTAAAGTCCGCCTCCTTTCATATAGTCAATGGTATACTGTTTCGTCGGAATTTTGACGGCGTACTGATGCGTTGTCTTGAAAAGGACGAAGCAGAAAGAGTCTTGCTTGAGTTGCATGCAGGAGAAGTTGGTGGTCACTTCGGTGGCGATACCACTGCCCATAAGGTTTTAAGAGCCAGTTACTACTGGCCAACGATTTATAGGGACGCCCATGCCTTGTGTCGTAAATGTATCATTTGTCAGAAAGCGTCAGGGCGACTGCAGAAACCAGCCTTCCCGTTGCAACCCGTCATAGTCGATTCTCCTTTCCAGCAATGGGGCCTTGATATCATAGGTACTATTAACCCTCCATCCTCACAACAACACACGTATATTGTGACAACCACTGATTACTTTACTCGATGGTCTGAAGTCGCCGCGCTAATAGTGTACATTTGTGAATAAGTAATATTGCAGCTGATAATTAGATAGTTGATTTGAGTTATTATAATAGTAATTAGTAGATTGTATATAATAGTTAGAATAGTTATATTTAGTTTTAGTTTCTTTTAGTTAGTTTGTTTCTTTTATTTAGTTAGTTTTGTTAGTTTTAGTTTGCTTATTTAGTTTAGTTAGTTTTATTTGTTTTAGTTAGTTTAGATTAGTTTCTCTTTGGTTTTCTTAAAAGACCTTAGAGCGGCCAACGGAGCCGTTAAACGCGTCAGGGTGGTCCATTCCAAACGGCTTGGGTTATTTAGACAACCCCGGACTGGTTCCACTCTCCCAGTTGACGAACGGTCAATTTCGCCCGTTAACAGGATCCACTTTCCCGCGAATATGAAGATGAAGGATCCCTTTTTTCTCTTTCCTTCATTATACTAGATTGGCTCCAAGTTGTTCGCCAGGGATGGCTACAAGATCCCAAAAGTTTGCAGTTGATCCAACAATTGCAGTCCAGTGCTCCATCTCCCCTAGGGTACTCTTGGCTCCATGATGAGCTTCAATACAAAGGTCATTTTTATTTAAGTAAACAATCAAAGCTTAAATCCATGGTACTTTATGAGCTTCATGCTACACCGACAGTGGGGCACTCAGGGTTCACCAAAAACTATGACAGGGTCAAACGTTCTTTTTTCTAGGATGGTAGGAAACAGGACATTCTTACTTTTGTCGCTGAATGTGATGTGTATGGGATGACCAAGCCCAATGAAACAATATGTACTTTTTGTATGGGACGACCAAGCCCAATGATCATTCAATGCCTTAAAGAAGGCCTCGATGTCGAACCCATTATTGAGCCCTCCTCAATACAATCATGACCTTTTTCTCTATCTCCTAGCATTTGAATCCACCATTGTAGTGGTTCCTGTCCAAGAAGACAATGTGCAAAAGGAGCATGTGATCTATTATCTTATTAAATTTCTCATCAACCATGAGCTTCGATATTTGCATGTCAAAAAGTTGGCCTTGACAACCATTCACATTGTCCAATAGTGATGACATTACATACTCTTGCGAAAAAAAACAGTCATATCAAACTCTAACCTGATGCAACACATCTTGAGTCGTCATATCATACGAGGAAAATACTCAAAATGCGTTGTCATTTTACAAGAGTTGACCTGCGCTTTTCTTTTTCCAAGTCTAAAAAGTCTTTGGTTCTCCTTGAGTTAATGTCCAAACTTCCTCGAGTTGATGTTGAACCTATGATTAATGATTATTTTTTGGATAAGTCATTATTTCTCATTCAATCATCTAACCCTTAATATGGAGATGTCATGTTATATCTCTAAACCTAACATTTTCATCCTCATTTTTCCCGTGATGAGGAATGATGCATACACCATCAATCTAAACAATACCTCCTTATCGATGACACTCTTTATATTCATGGGGTGGATTTGATTTTACATCGATGTCTCGTCCATGAGGAATTTTTTTGAATGCTAAATGATTGCAATGCAAGATCATGTGGTAATCATATTTTTTTTCTTTCCACTGCGTAGAAAATTTTATGCACAAGCTACTTTTGGCCCACAATCTTTAAAGATTGTATGGATGCGGTCCAAAATTGTCACCCTTATCAGATCTTCACTCGTAAAATGCACACCCATACTTCTACACTAAATCCTATGGTTAATTTTGGTACCTTCATTAAATGGAGGATTGATATTGTGACAGTAATCATACCTCAACTAATGGCCATGGTTCCCCATTGACTATTTCACAAAGTGGGCCAAGGATTTTCCTACATTTTCCAACTATGGCACCACAACCACCTTATTCATATTCAATCACATCATAGCTCGGTTTGGTGTACCTCACATTATCATAATTTACCATGAGTCCCATTTTCACAACAAAATGATGATCCAACTAGCAATGAGGTTGGGTTTTTGACATGAGAACTCAACCTTGTACTATCCTAGTATAATGGTCAAGTTGTAGCCATTAACTTCTTCCTAAAGACCATGATTCAGAGGATGGTGGGTAAACATAAGTCCACTAGGAACCTTATTATTTTTTCTTCATTATGGTCTTATCGAACCTCAGCTAAGACTGCCACCAAATTTACACAATTCTAACTTGTTTATGGAGTGGAGGTAGTCCTACTGATTTAATGTGAAATCTCATCATTAAAATTGGTTATATAACTCTTTCCCAATAATTTCACTAAGAAAGAATGTCTCTTGTATTTGGCTCGACTTGATGAACATCGTCATGATGTTTCATTGGCCAATGAGACACATAAAAGGAACATTGAAGACCAATATGATAAATTTGTTTGACCTTGATTCTTCGCAGAGGGTGACCTGGTTTTGTTCTATGATCAAGAACATGATACATTGGGTGTTGATAAATTTGAACCCCTTTGGAACCATCATTATGTTAATAAATGTGTCTTTAATGAAGGGGCCTACAAGTTATTCAATCACGATGGGAATCCACTCTTGGAGCCTCACAATGGGCTCTATCTAAAAATTTACTATGCATAGGCCAAACAACCACATGATGCTTTGTACATTATGTATTTTTAGTTTTTTGTGTGGTGTGTGTTTCTTTTATGTGTATAATTTGTCTCTATTAGATGCTTATCCTCATTTATGCTTGATTTGCAGATGTCAATGTCAACCTCAATCTACCTAGGATTCATGGATGGTGCTAGTTGTAGTACTCAAAACATTGTTATTTTTTCCGGCGTGATTTTCTCTCCCATAAACAAACTAGTGAGTTTAAGGGGCACTTTCCTTGGCACTACAACCAACAATATCACAGAGTATAGTGGGTCATTAAAATATTTTCCGAGGCTCTTTCTCTCAAAATTTGTAGGTTAGTTGTCAAGTTGGATTCCCAACTTGTGGTATCACAGTTGAATTGTTCCTATCGTTCCCAAAGTCTCATGTTACTTCGAAAATATTTGAGGGTTCATCACCTTGAAGGGTACTTTGAATATTTTGATTACTAACACATTCTAAGAGGATATAATATGTTGGTCAACTCATTATCTAACTATGTGTTATATTGACATTTATCACATTAAAATATAGCATCCCAATGAAAACGAAAAACATGCATGCTCACATTAACATGGGTTTCATTTACATCCTTTGAACACCATAAGTAAAATATGAGATAAACATACATACATACATGATCATGATTTTATGAGAAGAACGAAACGAATACATATTATTAAAAGATGCTTAACACAGAATAACATAGATACAATAAAATTGGTTTTCTATTCAATAAGTAAATACGCTGAAACTATAAAATGCAGTGGAAAACAAGCTTGTTGGAATGGTGGCAGCTTATCTTTGGGAAGAGATGTGATGGTTGCTTTAATTCGCAAGAATATCAATACAGTGAGGCTCTGAAGGCCTTTTTACAATAAACAAGAATGCCAAAAACCCTAGACATCCAAAAACCTAACCCTAGGAGATGAAGCACCAAAAGTCATGTGGGACCCGTTTGGGTAAGTTAGTACATCAACTTCCTAGGGTCATAAATTTTTCATACGATCTCCGTTTTAAACACGCGATAACCCATTGGAAAGGTCTACCTATGGAAATCCCTAAAAACGTTGTTTAGGGCCACAAAATGGCCCCGCAAGTCAAGGACCCAAAAACTAGGAAAACAAAACTGCCAAACTGGAAAATTGCCAAAATGAACCAGTTGGAATAGGTGGGAGGCCACCGACATCCATATAGATCAATCCTCCCCCCTTAGGAAGCAATGGTATCCATTGCATTGAGCTCCCCCATCAGATGATGAAATGTTTGTTGAATTTGGCCCCGAGTGAGCCACTTTCCTTGGTGCAAGAGTTGTCCTGCTTTGACAACTCGATTAATCTAGATCCTTTGATGTCGAGTTCCCTTGATATGTGTGTCCACAATATGATCATTGGATTAATGTTGCATGCAGTCAGGGTTGAGCTCTGTTGGTTTGAACTACTTTTCTATCTTTGAGGTGTCCAATAATGGTGGGAAATATGGTTGAAGGAGAGCCACGTTGAAGACTAGGTGCAGGCCAAGGAAAGGGGGAATGTTGAGCGCAATAGCATTGCCACCCACAACCTTGGTGATGGTGTATGGCCCATACCAAAGTGAGAAATGATTCTGATGGGGCCCTGTAAGGTGTTCTTTCTGCAAGTGAAACCAAAATTTTTCACCCACCTGAAACTTATGTGGTACCTGGTGTTGATCATGGCGTTGCTTGTACTTGGCATTGGACTTCTATAAAATATATTGAACCTATTGGTGGATGTGATGGATCCTCTCAATGAAATGGGTGGATTTGTCAGCTTCTGGTGGAGTAGGGGACGAGTCGGTCGAGGTGGTCGCCAGGGGCAGTGCAACATCCATGGGGCCCAATGGTTGGAATCCCAACCCCACTCGAAAGGGGATGTGTCCATTTGAGCTATGAAGGGATCGGTTGTAGCTATGTTGGACATAGGGAAGACTCTCATTCAATGTGCGTGGGAGCTTGGAATTGTACATGCGCATGATTTCTACGATCATCTGATTGATGACCTCAGTTTGGCTATCTTTCTGGGGGTGGAAGGTAGTGGATTTAGTGAGCTTGGTATCCAACAGTGACCAGAGGCTCGACCAAAATGTGTCGAGGAACCGAATGTACTGATATGAGACAATGGTTTGTGGGATCCCAAAGTCTACCTAGACGCGTTCAAAGAAGAGCTTGGCAGTGGCCTTTGCGGTGATGTTCTTCTTGCAGGCAACCATAATCGTCATCTTGAAAAAGTGATCAACAACCACAAAAACAGAGTCACTGCCCCTCTTGGTGGATGGGAGGCCCAACATGTATTCCATTTAGATGGATACCCATGACTATTTAGCAGTAGGAAGAGGGGTGTACATGCCCTATTTCTTAGTGGCCGGTTTGGAAATAACGCAGGTAGTGCAGGACCTTATATACTTGTCGACATCCTGTTGAAGTTTAGTCCAGTAGAAATGTTTCTGCAGCACTGCCACTGTATTTTCAACGCCAAAGTGTCCTACCACCAGAGTGTAGTGAGCTTCCCAGTCAACTTCGTGTGCTCACTTGATGGAACAAAGAGATGTCCTAGACGACACAATAACTCGTCTTGAATATGGAAATTAGCGACCACTGAGTTTGCTCCCAACATTTGGTAGGTGGTGGAGAAGTTAGGGTCTGTCTCATAAAGGTGGGGCCATATGGAGGTCTCATGGTCACAAGAGTCTAGCACCATTGTGAGTGTTGAAACTGGAGGTCGGCGGAGGCAATCGACAACTCGGTTGGTACTTCCTATTTTATACTTGATGTTGAGGTGGAAATGTTGTAAGTATGTGAACCACTTATGATGGTGGTCATTCTATAATTTTCCTTGGGTCTGCATGAACTGTAGTGGCTTGTGATAAGTGTGGATGATTGTATCCTTCTTCAGAATGTAATGTCTCCATTGGCGGCAGGCTTCCATAATGGAGTACATTTATTTGTCATAAGCAAGGTACTTATGAACAACATCTGATAGTGTCTCACTATGATACACCATGGGGTGTTTATGTTGAGTGAGAACAACACCCACAACATAATCTGAAGCATCTGTCTCAATCTCAAAGGGATGATGTAGGTCTGGTAATGAAAGTACTTGGGATGAGCACAAACGCTTCTTCATTTCATCGAAGGCTTTTTGTTGGGCCAGGCCCCACACATTTTTGTTCCTTATCACCACCCCTAGTTATTTGGTTGAGGGCCCATGCAATATGAGAGAATCCCAACATGAACGTGCGATAGAAATTGGTGAGGCCCAAGAAGCTCCAAATCTCAGTGAGTTTGGTTGGGGCTGGCAAGTCACGGATGCCCTAGATATTGGCTAGATCCACATGCACACCATGTTGATCAATGATGTAGCCTAATTAATGGACCCTTTCCATGTTGAAGGAGCATTTTTCTAAGTTTTCATATAGTTTGTGCTACCACAGGGTGTGGAGAACCTATTGAATATGCTACAAGTGTTCCTCCCAAGTCTTCTTGTAGATGAGGATGTCATCCAGATACACCACTATAAAGGTACTAGTGAAAGGTTGCAGGATATCATCCATCATACTCATAAACGTTGTTGGAGAATTTTTCAAATGAAAGGGCATGACCAACCATTCAAAAAGACCTTCTTTTGACTTGAAGGTGGTCTTCCATACATATATATGTTCTATTGGGACATGGTGGTAGCCAAAATTTAGATCAATCTTACTGAAGTATTTTTACCCCATGAGTTGATCAAGGAGGTCGTCGATTCGGGGAATCAGGTACTAGTTCCAGACTGTGATTTTATTCAGGGCCTAGTAATCAATGTAGAGTCTTTGGGTCCCATATTTATTCTGCATTAGTAAGATTGGGCTCCCATAAGGAGATGAGTTGGGACAGATGTTCCCCTTGTAGAGAAGTTCTTGGCTCTCCCTCTTGATCTCCTCGTTTTCTAATAGAGAGCGGTGGTAGATCGACCCATTGGGTAGCAGTGCGCCTGGGGTCAGATTGATGGGATAATTGACCTAACAGTGTAGAGGTACCCCGGTAGGAAAGGATAAGATATATGAGTATTCTTCCATGACCTTATCCACTTGTTCTGTTGTGTGGAGAGATCAACCGTGGAGGCCCTAGATGTGGTTGCGGTCTTTCTCTTACTCTGAGAGTGAATCACAAAGAAGAAAATTTTCCCGGTATGAGAGATGACCTTCCTGCATTGCTTGGTAGAGATCAAGGAAATAACACTGCTATAGCGGGAAAACCCTGCTATGGACTACACTAGGGTTCAACATGTAGGTAGATCTAACCATATAAAAGTCTCCTACTTTTTATAACTACCCCAAATATACCCCACAGTCATGCATAAAATACAAGGTAAAAATATCTGGTAACTCTACCTTAAACTTCGCATCCGGTGTTGATCCTTTTGCGTTTGATTTCTCCACTAACTACAAGTATCCTCCCAAGGCTGACCTGCATTCACAAAAATACAAACAAGGAACTACAAACATGCATCTTATATATGAATTAGTGGTTAGATTTCATAATAAAACATAAACCAAACATAAATATTGAACACATCATATTGCAGAACAAAAAAAGTATTCCTTTTATTGATATCACAAAGTTTACTTACAATGAGATCGGCAACTGCTCCTCGAACCTAGTTTGGGATCCTCTTCACCAAGCTCCAACTTCGCTTCCACATATATTTCTCCTCTCACACTTTCTCTAGGGAATGGAATAGGCTTATAATGGAGGAAAAAGGAAAGAATGGGAAATTCTGGCACAAAACTCACAAGGTGGCTGCAAATTCTTGGGGCAAGGACAGGATGTGAAATGGGCAGAGTTTCACTGTTCTTATGCTTATATTTGGAATGTGACCCCAACACCTCATTTTATATGACAAAAGGATGGTTATTAGGTTGGGTGACAAGTTGTAGGCAGTGGTACAGTTGGAAAACTACCCAATATCTCGTAATCTCAACGAATTCCTTACAACTTTTTAAATATGCAACATTTGTGGGTATATGCGAGCTGTAATGGTGAAACTAGCATACATACCTGAGTTGTAGTGGTGCAACAAGTTTGTGTACATGGGAAGTAGTGGTGCAAGGTGCATACATCTTCAAAAATATGGTTTTTAAGAAGATCTTCTCAGTGATGGATTGGCAAAAATAGCAAGTAAGAGGGCCTGATGCCAGGTATGCATGTATGGTGAAAATTAGTGTTATAACAAACACTGGGAGAGACTACCTCAAGCATCCTGTACAATTTTCTATTCAAAGTAATAATAACACTATGAGGCCTAGACTCATATACAACATGACGTTTACTTAAATAAGGTTGGCCCAAAAGAACATTGCAAACTTCTAGAGGAGAAACATCACAAAATACCTCATCTTTGAAGGGATTGATGTCATACGATAGTCAACACTGTTGGCTGACACAAAGATCACTTCCTTGGTGGAGGCATCCAATGGTGTAGGGCTATGGGTGCAGCGTTTTTAGTAGGGCTAGGCACTTGATGACCTTTGCTAAGATGAGGTTCTTCTCACTACTGCTATCAACGATGAAGTGCAGCGGGGTGAATTTTAACCACATCTGCGAATGGAAAAGGCGCTCTCTTTCTTCAGGATCATATTCTTCTGTCTTGTCTAGTTCACCAGGCTAGAGCTTGGTGGTAGCAACAGTGGCACTAGGTTCTGTGTCAATGATCTTTCTTCCCCTTTCTAGTAGCAGAGTGTGGACTATAATTTCCCCACTGGACCTTGACCTAATCGACTGTTTGACGCAGTAGCTATCAAATGCGATGGTCTAGAATGCATATTGGCTCCACCGTGAGTGCACCCTCATCCAACACTGCAAGGAATTAATGTCAATCTCATGTGTAGGATTACTAACATAATGTCGTAACACATATACAAGAGAAACATCATGCATACACCTCAAATAATGAGTCAAGGCTAGTTGATAGGCCACATTTCCTTTCCTTTCGGCAAAATCGAAATGCGCCACAAACCTAAAAGATATTTTAGTATCCTTTCTGAACTTAATCAAACTCTTGTGCAGTTTCACCCACAAGAAAACTCGGTCACCAACTTCATAGTTATGGTCAACGCGATGCGCATTGGCATAACTCTTCTGTCGATATTGTGCTTCATTAATCCTTTGTACTATCAATTTCATTTGTTCTCCCATTTATTGGATCTCTTTTGGTCCTACCAGGACCCTATCCTCAAGTCGATCCCATCTTAATGGCGTCCGACACGGTCACCTGTAAAGAAACTCAAATGGCTCCATCTTAATGGTATTTTGATAGTTGTTGTTGTATGCAAATTCTACCAATGGTAAGAAATCATCCCAACACTTATGTCGGACCATCAGATGCATATGAAACATATCTTCCAAAATTTGGTTCATTCTTTCTATCTTCCTGTTTGTCTCAGGGTGATATGCCATACTAAAGTTTAGTTGTGTCATGAAGGCCTCTTGGAAACTGGTCCAAAAATATCCTATAAACATCAATCCTCTATCGGATATGATCCTTTTTAGGCATGCCATGCAATCTCACAATATTACTAATAACAAATCTAGCTATTTCTAACACTTGGTATGTCATACGCGTAGGGATAAAATGTGCAGTCTTCGTCAGAGTGTCATGTACCACAAAATCAAGTCGTACCTCCTTGTCGTCAACAATACTCCAACAATGAAGTCCATCGAAATGACCTCCTATTTTGATTCCAGAAGAGAATGTGGTTGTATTAATCCTAACATATGTCTATGTTCATCCTTCACTCCCTTACATTCTAGACACCTCGCCATGTGGCTAACTATGTCTTCCCTTATCCCTTCCAGACAAATAAGGGCTTAAGGTATGCCCTCATCTTCGTGACTCCTGGATGAGCCATGTATATGTCTCTATGAGCTTCTCTTAAGATCAAATTTCTCAATTTATCGTTAGGAGGTACGTAAATCCACTCATTATACCTCATCAATCCGTCATTTTCCACTGTATATCCTTCCAAATTGGTACCATCATGGTGTAGTTTTTGATAATTTCCTTAACCCCTTTATACCAGTCATCGTCCCTTGTAAGTTAGAATCTTTTCTCCAAGATTCGTCTAAAGAGGTATCACTATGAATATGCTTGGTATCCAACTCAGCGCATCTTCCACTCTATTCACCATTTCTTCAATGTACTTAATCTCAAATCGTAATTGATAAGTAATTTTGACCAACGCCTTTTCCACGCGTTCGAGTCATTCAACGTGAAAAGTGTTGCAATCCATAGTGATCTATTTTTTTTGGGTCCAAATTTCCATCCAATCAGATAGTGTATCCACAGTCCCCAGGGATACACAATGGCCAATAAATCCAATCATGTGTTGCGTAGTTCTCCTATTCTTTCTTGATTTCCTTGAGATGTAGGTTATCATTCGACCTTCTTGCATTAATACTCTGCCTAAACCTTCCTTGGACGCATCTGCGCATACCAAGAAATTCCTATCCATTTCAGGGATTTTCAGTATCAGTTCTTTCGTCCACAACCCCTTGAGCCTTTGAAATGATTCCACACACTTCTTGGGCCATACAAACTTCTTGTTTTTCTTCTTCAATTTCGTGATTAGATTTGTTATATTCAAGAAACCTTCGATGAACCATCAGTAATATCCTACTAAACCCAAAAAGATGTTTACTCCTGGTATGTTTGTCGACGTAGGCCATTCCATAATATCCTCTACCTTCATCAGGTCCACATCAATTCCTTCATCGGATATGACAAGCCCTAAGTAATTAATCCTCAAGAGCATTTCGACAGTTTCCCATAAACACTGTAATACTAAGTGCAAGTGTTCTTCATGTTCCTTCGTCGTCCAAGAATATATCAATAGGTCATCAATGAATAATTGAATAGAATTGTCCAAGTATTCGTGGAACACCCCACTCATCAATCTCATGAATACCCCGAGACATTTTTTAGTCCAAACAAAAAAATGGTAAACTCGTAGTGTCCAAACCTCACCTTGAATGTAGTCTTAGAAATATCTTCCTCTTTAATTCATAACTGGTGATAACCTGATCTTAAGTCGATCCTTGAAAACATCATCACACCCTTCATTTGATCAAAGAAATAGTCTATTTTTGGAAACAAATACTGGTTCTTGATCATTGCCTTGTTCAATTGATGGTACTCAATACAAAGTCTCCATGACCCATCCTTCTTTCTTATGAAAATAATAGGTGCACCACAAGGTGACACACTTAGGAATATAATTCCTAGGTCCAACAACTCCTTTAGTTGCATTTTCAACTCCTGTAACTCAAGTGTCGACATTTGATAAGGCATTCTTGCTATAGGTTCAGTTCCAGGTTTCAAGTCGACGGTAAAATAAAACTCTATTTCGGGTGGAAAACTTGGAAAATATTTTGGAAACACGTTTGCAAACCTTCATAATACCAGAAGGTTTTCTAATCCTTCTGCCACAACCTTTTTGTTCAAAGATATATTTTATATAGATTGCATCCCTTATGCATTATATTCTGTAGTTGTACGGAAGAAATGAACCTCAGGGGCATTCCCTGGTTTCTTCCTACAATCACTCTTCTCTGTCCCTCATCATCGATCAAATCAATCGTTTCGTCTTAAAGTTGAGTATCGCATCATGCGATTCCAACCATTCCATATCGATCACAATGTCATAAGATCCTAATATCGTGAGATAAAGGTTGTACTTCATTACAAAATCTCCCAAGTTAAAGAGATAGTCTGTAACCCTTCCTCCAACCTTTTGTTTGGTACCTGAAGCCATTTCAACGTATCTAAAATCGTCATGTCGACTACCTTTAATTTATATCCTTTCATCTCTCTACTAGAAATAAATCTCTCTATAGCGTCGAGATATATCAACATACTAAAAGTTTTGGTTGGATATGGTACCTAATGTATTGAGTACAGTGGACTGGTGCTCGTCCTAGTGGTTATTCACAGCGGCATGAATCCTATGGGCCTTTCCCAAATATCCAACTATAATGGGTCTTGTTGACCTGGTTGTTTTGGCCTTCTCAACCCAAAATTCTTGTTGGCAAAGTGAATCTCCACATGTTGGACACCTAGTCTTCAGTCCAATACTCTCCGTCCCCGAAGTGGAGGTTGTTTTCCTACCAGTCTTAGATCCTGTCATGTTCTGTTGAACAGTCCTGACAGTTGTTGTTGCAGATGACGTTGTTGCTAATGTGGTGGTCCTCTGTAGGGAGTCACCCACTGAGGATTCATTCATAGTGGTGTCATGAATAAGGATCCTCCTGACGTATCTCGATACCTTGATGTATGTCAATCTCATTTCTAATGTTGCTACGCACCTGACATCATCTTTCCATTCGGTCTTGCAGGAGTCCTACCCTATCCCCCATTGGTCAACTCTTCCTCAACTATGCGGGCCTTTTGGACTGCATTGTGCAATGTTTGAGGCATTAATATCCTCGCCTTCACACGAATGCGGAAGTTAATTTTGAATAAAAACTTGTTGACCTTTAAATTATTTTTGTTTAGATGTGGAGCATACCAAAGAAGCTCCAAGAATCGGGCCTCATACTTCGGCACCCTACGACCACCCTGTCGTAAGGCGTTGAACTCATTAAGCTAGTGATCAATGAATTCCTCTAACAAATACCTCTCCCAGAACCATTCCTCAAACAGTTCGCATGACATTTCCTTGTTGACCATGTTTAGCTAGGGTAGGAGCGTCTTCCACCATAGAAGAGATCTCCCCTTCAACTGGAAGACTGGCATGCAGACCTTCAAGCTGGAGGTGTATTCACAAAGTACAAATAACATTGGCACGTTCTCCAACCATTCCTCGGTGGTTGAGCCATCTATGGAACCCATTAACTTGGTAAACTTAACCTTATCGAGTTCTCTGTGAATTATACCACTGCGAGTTGGAGTGTGTTGTGAACCCTCATTGGGTACAACCTCCCTAGACTCATATCTATCTAGGTGCTTAATCAAGGCCTCTAACATCCTCTGGAAGGACTTGGTTAGACCAACCACATCCCCCACAACAATCTTCTCATGTCCAATCACTCACTCTTCTCCTTGGGGGTTAGAACCATCCGATGCAGGTGCTATTGGAGGCCTCGCACCTCCTCCCTTAGCACCACGTCGTTTACCTCCACAAAGTCCTCTAACCACGATTACCATAAGGACAATTTCAAATTTTAAATTAGCAATAGTTTTTTAATACAGTGGAAGGAGTAATGAACCCAAGTCACGGAGTTGAACCCGCTCTAATACCATATGTAACGGTCCCTCCGTTATGACAATGAAAAGTGAAGTATAATAGGTAAACAATTTTTTTTTAACATTCGGTTATTAGAATCGTCACACATAATCGATAACAACGCACAATCAACATGCCTTCATAATTATAAGCATTACAAGTGACACATCATTGAAATAAATAATGACACATAAGCCATGCATTAACACAATTAAAACGACACATAATCAACACATAAAAATGACTCAATCAATGCATAAACATAAACACTAACAACACTTGATCGGAACATAATCATTCATGATAGTGATGCAACTCAACACAACATGATCAACTGAAGAAAATACAATTAATGATTAACCATATCGCTGAAAAATAAAGAACTACCCGCCCAACCTACCCTACAAGGTTAGGACCTTCAGGACACACAAGCAATGCTCAAGACCAAGATTCATCGGATTGATTTTGACCATTTAAGTCTCAGGGATGGCATCTATTCTGAGGAACAAGGAGGTGTATAAATCCTGCTAATCCAATCAAGCCAAAATCAACTAGATCAATCAATTGATCCTAATCATCAGTATTCATGGGAAAGAGTAATCTAATAACTTAATTAAACAAACATCAACATTATTTCAATGCGTGCGAATGATATAATTTCATAACTTATCATAGATCAACATTAATTTACATATGCAATAAATCTAATAACTCAATCCTTTATTCATTATCATTATTCCATAGCGCAAAAAATCTATTTACTTAATCATCAACATATTCCATGGAACAAAGGTAATCATCGATTTTATTTTCATAGCGCAAAGATAAGAAAGTCACATAATCAGTCATATGTCCTATTAATTTCATGGCGCAAAAAGTATCTACGACATACATACATTCATTTATTCGACACAATGTCACGTCTGAAGCATTCAACAATAGTCGGAACTACAAATGCTTCTAGAAATTGATATTGATCATAAGATTCAATGAATAATTTTAACACAATCATATTATTGTTAGATATGATTATTATATTAATTTAATATGTAACCCTTGTATCATAAATTGATTTTTCAATTATGCTACACGGTTGGGTTTACATATTAAATTACTTGTACATTAATTTCCAAAGGTTACTAAATAGGTCGATTACATTCAACTATTTTCCAAAATTAAAATAAATCTATATCGATAGAGAAAAACCCCCTCTAGATATTAAGGGTAATAATATTTTGCGATATTAAAAGGTAATATATATATATATATATATATATATATATATATATATATGAAACGTCCAAGGTTAACTGTCTCTTTAGGGTTAAGCACCGATAAAAATAGTAGTAGATTCAAGATAAGATTAAACAGGTTTGAATATACTTGCCAGTGAGTTGATTGTAATATTTAGTTGTGCGTCAAAGAGTTATCATTACAAATTTCTGATATTAATTCCAAGTTAACTTCATCTTTTCAATAATTGTTGTGATTGTATCTTTTTAAAACTCTATCACAAATCCCCAAATGAAATATGATATCAATGTGAGTGTCGACGCTTGCATATAATGTAAATGGATTTGATCTTATTAACTCGAATTTTAGTGTGAGAAACCTTTTCGCTGAAGCAACATAGATTTTGGGTTTACTGTCAAGAGTTAGTTAGAAGGAGGCAGAGATATTTAACTGGATTGGTAGAATCAAGTATGATGTGTTGTTGAGAGGTGAGGAGATATTTAATCACTCAACGATGTCTTACCTTAAACTGTCCTTACCACTTCTAGTACTAAAACACCATTAAATGAAAGCTATTACTAGGATACAACACTAAGGCGTCATTAAATGGTTTAACCACTGCTAAAGGTTTAAGTAATCACTTAGATAAATATGGAATTCTACACTGAGAGATGGTGAATTTTTGAGTGAGAAGGGCACCCAGGTTAGCTCAATTTCTGTCATTGGAGGGGAAAGGAGGGGGCGCACACTTGTAACCTGAAACTTTGTTAGGAAGAGAAAAGAGGGGGTGCATAAGGCCACCCAATATCCAACAAGAAGGGAGTAAAGGAAGGGCATAGATGTTGGCCCAAATTCTGTCAAGGGAAGTGCAGGGAAATTGCGTAATGTTCAGATGAAGTTCTATGTAGTGAACGAGAGAAAAAAGGAGCTCCAAGCCAGTCGACTCTGTCTGAGATGTGATCGAGAGAGATGCACTCAACTTTTCTATGTCAGGGACCTTCATCCAATAGGATGACAGAGTTAGTATTTGGAAACACTGTCGTGTCCAAGCATGGGTCAGTAGCTCAAATGCCTCATGGTTTTCATTAGAACCTAAAACCCTACATACAGTTCTTGGGTGTGACCTCTCTTTCCCGAGGAGAATTTGAATTACCAGAATATCAGATTGAACCTTTTTATAAATATAGGGAAAGGTAACCTTCCAGTGGCTACATCACTTATTTAGGAAAAAAAATTATATCTATTGTTGGCACAGGGGCAGACCCAGGGTTCAACACTAGAATAGCGCACCAACAAAGCCCTAACTACCGACCCTCTTAGAAACCCCTGCAAAGCATATGAAGTATCACTCGAGGTAGAGGCATGGGTGGTTGCAAGACTCAAGTTTCTGCAACCTTAGCTGGGACACAGATCTGTGATTATAATACTTAATAAAGCACTTAGCACCATCAGTTCCTCAATATATAATCATTAATCACTTCGCTGATAAAACATGGCTTCCCAGCATTCACACTGTTATAACGTACTTAATCACTTAGCATCAATAGATAGGTCAGTTCTATCAGATCAAGCACTAATCACATTCATATGGATCAGATCTAATATTCTCACATATCATTAGCACTAAGCATAATAATATCTATCTAATCATCTTAAAGCACTTAGAAAAAGAAGACATAAACACATTAAGACAAGCACAAAGCAGGACAACACAACGTTTTTGTGGTTCACCCCCACCCTGGGGTTATGTACACAAACTCTTCTTCTTTTTTGTCTTCATTCAATCGGTTACAAGAACAAATCCATCAAAACCCTTACTCCGCAGAGGACAGAAGATCTGCGTAGCTCGCTAGATCCTTCTTCCTTGCCTTACAACACTAAGCCCTCCACAATCTGCTACAAGGACCTGCACTTAGCTCTGCAAGTCTCTTACAGTCATGCACAAAGAACTTATAGAATCTAATAACACTTAGAATACATTCACATCACATAGATTCACTATTCCACTTCTTCTTACATTGCCTATCCTTCTATTTATACATACAAAATAGGCCTAAACATGGGTAAACCCATGGGCCGACATCCCATTCCCGTTACATATTCCCAAAAACCAAAAAAAGGATCCAAAAGTGGGACGAGATCCCATGATATCCGCTTCATCTTGCACTCCTCCTTCGACAGGTTGTCGAAGTTCCAAAATAGGTCACTATGACCAAGAATCTCCCAAAACTTGGTCAAGGGCCAACAAGCCCCCAACACTCACCTATGACTCGTCCCGAGTCACTCTGACTTGAATAGTTCTACTTCGAAGGCCTCGAGCTTGGATTGAGATTCTTTGACCTATTGTTGTGCTACAACCTCTTGCTCGGGGAATTCTTGGATCACTGTGTCGTTCACGGGCCCTTCTAGGCATTTTTTTGCTACAATGACAACCAGTTCTAGCTCTGCTCCTCGAATTTCAACCTCTGTGAATAATTGACATGCCTTATCTTGTACTGGTTGAAGTCATTGAGTAACTTCCATCACTCTGCTTTGAATCATATGGATCTGTTTCTGGGTGGTGCGTTGTTCCTGAGACCGCTTCATTCTTTCTACGGTTGACAGGGCTTTCAGCTATGCTTGTAGTGTGTCTACGTGCTATTTTGCTTCCTTGAGTTGTGACTCTAATGATTGTAACTCTGGGTTCTTGGTGAGGTTATCATATGTCTGGGTGCTTTGGTTACTCAGTTGCTTTCACTCCAAGGAAATAGATTTTAATTTGTCAACTGTGTTGTGGGCAATTGCTTCCCTTAGGTCTCTTACATCTTGAGGGGTCTCGGGCACAGTGTGGAACTCCAAGTCTACTATGCATTGTTGGAGCTGTTGGATTACCCCTTCAAGTTGTGCCACCTACTGTATAACTTTTTCTTCATCCTTTACCTCGAAGAGTGTCACAGAGCAAAGTGCTCCGTGAACCATTTCCTTTACTTCGAGTTGCTCGGCAAGAAACTGTTCCTTTATTTGTTGTAATTGTTATTTTTCTTCATCCCACTTCAATTATAGAGCAAGCTTTTCCCGTTCTGCAACATTTCATTTCTCCTCAAGGTATTTCTATACTTGTTCCAAACCTTGGGTGTCTTGTGCTGTCTCTTCCTGAGCTTGTCGAAGGTGAGCTTCGACTGTGTCATCGATTCAGTGTAGTTGAGCTGGCTCATCACCTAGTTCTGTTGTTCCTGCTGACAGAGGCACAGTAGAAACTGAGCGACTAGACTGTAATGCCTAATGCACCCCCTGGAGCTTTTCCTTAATCCAACTGAACACCTCCTCCTTCTTAGCTTCTTTCTTTTCTTCTATCTCCAGCGAAGCATCGTTCAATGCTGCGATGATGAAGTCAAAGTCGTTTGTGGTGAGGGTGGTCTCAAATTTGGTCTTGGTTTCTTTCACTTTCTTCCGTGATGAGGGTTTCAGTGGGGAAACCTTCCTTTTCTTTTAGGGGTCCATCTCTAGGCGGTGTAACCTTGCCTTTCTTCTTTTCAACTTTTGTTCCATCTATCTCTCCGCCATCCCTCCTTGATCTACTAAGATGGAAGCGGTCTTCACGGATGCACTGTCTAAATAATGGACCTCTTTGGTCTTCTTTATCTTGCTAGGTTTGGCTGTATCCGGCACAATTTATGGACTATCTATATCATACATCTCTGTAGGGTCTGCTAGAATGAGGAGGTTCGTTGACCATTCCTTAGTAATTTATTCCAAGTCATCCTCCGTCAACTTGTAGTATGATTGCAGTTGTTGTTTATGTCCATTTGCGCGCACTGTGATGTAAACAAAATGGCGGTTCGCACTGAATTTCATTAAGGGCCGAAACCTGTGGAGGGTATTCGGGGTCATATGAGGCTTGGACTAGATGGCTACCTTAAACTGGTTGTAATATGTATGGAACATAAAATTTGACTGCCACTGTTTATTCATGTCGTTCAAGTACCACAGTGTACTGAACTTCACAACTAGAGGTTCAAACAGATCGATGTCCGGGAAGGTCGCACCTTCCGGCATATCGCATGCAATGAAAGTGATCAATATCAATAGCCAACTGAAGTGGAATTCATATCCTTGATTTTGGGCTTCCCTACAGTCTAGTTCCAACTGGTTTACCAGGTATTGTGCCCATTTCATATGAAGTCCTTCTGCGCACTTCCCTGCGAAGTCGACTATGAAACCAATGACTTGGGTGGGTCGATTCTTTCACACCAATTTTCCTACAATCAATTGGCAGGCGAGGCACACTGCGTCTCTCTAGATAGAAGCTACATTGTAGCCTCATGTGCCCTTCTTGACATCTCCATAGGTGTCTTTAATATTTTGCGCAAGAGAGTGATCCATGGTTTTCCCGGGTAAAAATCTCGTGGGTCAAGATATTGCATGCTTAGTCCTGTGATCTGATTGATCATCGTCGTATCCACTGTGATACAATGTTTTAGCCATAAGTATCCACCATGGTAACATGACAACAATATCTTGACGCATGCATTCACTTCTTCGTGCCTTCCAAAGTGTGGGATGTTCATGACATTGAGCAGTGTGGACTGGGCCAGGTTATGGGTCCATGGTTGAGGAATTATCTTTGAATTCTTTCCTTTTGTTTTGTTCAGATACTTATGTGGGGAAATCATGCTATAGACCTTTATGTTTCCTAGGTTGAAGTCACTAAACTTCAATGATGCAATTTTATCTTGGTCGGCGCAAGCTACTCATATCCCCTTTGGGAGGTATGCAGTGACCAAGGCGTACTCAAAATCTCTGGGTACACTATATCGATTGATTGTGTCACTCATATGTGGTAGATAGGTGGGTAGTATACTCGGGATTAACTTAGCATTCGGGAGATCATCCCTATGCTTAGTTCACTTTTCAGCTACTGGTCAGGATGGACCATCTCGAGCAGTGGACGGAGAGGTCGGTAGTCCTCTTGTCGAATATCCTTGTACACCTATAGACACTCCTCTCTCTGACATGACTCTTTCAGTCATTAATTCGAGGAGAACTTTCATTATTGATCCTTCAACCGCGGTGAGATCGTCGGACATACACACTCGGGATTAAAATTATCAGGGTCAAGATGAACTTAGATATGACACTAGAACAAACAACAATAACTCAATGATCACTGTATACAATTCACTTAGTCTGTTGGTTCAAAATCTTAGTTGGAAAAAGTGTTCTCCGTGCATGGCGTGACGAGATAAGTAGGCAACTCGACAATGGTTCGCTTGTAATGGGTATGAAGCCTCATTAACTCTTGTTATGTCCATTATGGTGCAGTCCAATGGTATGGTGTCGAGCTGTAAATTATTTTTGATCCGTTCGGAGTGGGAGTCGAACAGATATATCGGCCCCAACAACTATATTTCTTTGCCCTGGCGAAGTACCATGTGTCGTTGTTCTGATATCCCGACGAAGTTCCAATTCTACAATTTTTCTTTCTGTGAAGTTCCCTCTAGAATCTTCTGTAACTTTTCAATCTTATCCCTCTTATTACTTAGATTTCTATCCTTCTTTCCAGTGAGCTTCGACTCGGTATGTATTTTTCCATTCTGATTCTTATCTTCTTTTAACATAGTCACTGCGCGATGTTGAGATTCTTTCCTAGGATTCATGGGTAATACCTCTTCTTTATCTGGAGTAAGTACTTCAGTCTTCTATGGGTATTCTAGTGTTCTTGTAGCTTCGACATCAGGGTCTCTAGTGTCAAATAACTTTGATCTGTTCTCCTATTCTTCAATCAATTGTGCGATCTTTCTGGTCATGAAATCTTTTAATTCTTATTTCTTCTTCTCCAAAACTTATTCTTCTTCCTTTCGTCTGGCTTGAGCTCTGTCAATACAAGGTTTTCCTATTAACATGGTTAACGAGGCTCTGTCCTCAATAAATTGAATAATCTCAAAATCTTCCTCTGTCGAATTTCCATTGACAGTCATACGTATCTGAGAGATCCTTCCACACATGTTTACTAGTTTTCCTCTGAATAATCCTAGTCCTCCTAATGAAGGAATCATAGCAGGCCTTCCTATAGCTTCCCAAGTTCTCTCTGTCATGATATTCACCTGTGTTTCCTCATATAGAACACAATAAATGTTGAAGTCTCCTATTCTTGCTTCAAGGTATTGCTTGTCTTTAAAGATATCTTATAATCTAATATGTCGGTGGTCATTCAAGGTTTCTCTCATTTGTGGCAATATTTTGTCGGTGGTCATTCAAGGTTTCTCTCATTGTTGGGGTTCTGCTATAGCCTCTAGAGCTACCTTAGGGTTTTCTTGATTCAGATTCATTCCTTCAAGCTTAGAAATCATTCTGGGGAAATCCAACACTTCATGGTCCATAGCTTAGCAATAAATACAACTAGGTCTTCTCCTAGGGCATTCTTTAGCAAGATGTCCTAATTTTATGAAACTGTAACAGAGGGTTAATACTCTCTTTCTTTTAAATGATCCCCATCCTCTTTTGTACTGCGCACTAGGATAATAGGAGCTAACCTGCAATAAATTCTTTCTGGGATCCTACATCCATTTGTTAGTCCAAACATTCTTTCTATGCATAGGTATAACATCTCTTTCACTATTCTTATCAGATCTACTCATATCAGACCTTATTTCATCTATTAATGCCCTAGTTTTCAAACTAGGACAAAATCTATTAAACATACCTAGATCCATACTCTAGAAACAAAAATTTCCACTTATCTTACTTCTACAGAGCACAAAGATTCCAGATCTAAAACTTTTAACTATTCTTACCTTTATCAGAGCACAGGGCTTGCAGATCTTACCTCTTTTAATAAAAAATTCTGACTTTTACCTTTCTTAAAGCACAAGGCTTTCAGATCTTGCTTCTTTCCTTCAGATCCAACCTCCTTTCCTCAGATCGGTTTTCCTTCTTTAGCACAGAGCTTTATAAATCGAGTAGGACAATACACACTAGGGCACAGATCTACGCATAGATATTTCACAATCCTAGGTCGAATCTTTGCACAAAGCTTCTTCTTCCTCATTTCCCAGCAATCACAGTTTCAGGTCCCAGCAACGGAACCATTTGTTGGCATAGGGGCAGACCCAAGGTTCAACGCTACAACAACTTACCAACAAAGCCCTAACTACCGACCCTTTTGGCAACACCTACGAAGCAGATGAAGTCTCACCTGAGGTAGAGGTAGGGGTGGTTGCAAGACTCAGGTGTCTGCAACCTTAGCTGGGACACGGATCTGTGATTATACTACTTAATAAAGCACATGTCACCGTTAGTTCCTCAATATACAATCATTAACCACTTCGTTGATAAAACAGGGCTTCGCAACATTCACATTGTTATAACATACTTAAGAACTTAGCATCAATAGATAGGTCAAATCTAGCAGATCAAGCGCTAAGCACATTCATATGGATCAGATCTAAAATTCCCACATATCATTAGCACTAAGCATAAGCAGATCTATCTAATCATTTTAAAGCACTTAGCAAAAGAAGACATAAACACATTAAAACAAGCACAAAGCAAGACAACACATCGTTTACATGGTTCACCCCCACCCTGGGGCTACATCCACCAACTCTTCTTCTTTATTGTCTTTAGTCAATCGGTTACAAGCACAAATCCATCAAAACCCTTACTCCATACATGACATAATATCTGCGCAACTCGCTAGATCCTTCTTCCTTGCGTTACAACACTAAGCCCTCCACAGTCTGCTACAAGGACCTGCACTTAGCTCTGCAAGTCTCTTACATTCATGCACAAAGCACTTACATACTCTGCTCGCACTTAGCATACATTCACATCACATAGATGCACTATTCCACTTCTTATTACATTGCCTATCCTTCTATTTATACATACAAAATAGGCCTAAACATGGGTAAACCCATGGTTCGACATCCCATTCCCATTACATATTCACAAAAACCCAAAAAGGATTGAAAAGTGGGTCGAGATCCCGTGATCTCCACTTCGTCTTGCGCTCCTCCTTTGACAGGCTATCGAAGTCCCAAAATAGGTCACTATGACCAAGAATCTCCCAAAAATTGGTCAAGGGCCAACATCTATATATTTTTTTATACCAGAAATGTAGTGTCCCCGAGGCCGAGCCCCGATGTAAACCAGGATCTGAAAGAGAATGTAAATATGTGTTATAGGCTGGTGACCCAAGTTTTATATAATCCAGTAGGCTTATGCGTTTGATTAGGCCAAAGAGCCTAAGGGTTGAAGGCCGACGACCTGGATTTTGTATCTGTATGTATGCAGCACATCAAAAAAATATAAACACCCACCAGGTGCAGAACGACCACGATGAATGAGTGATGGGGGTCCGAGCGTCCACAGAATGGGCAAAGGATTAGGGGCTGAAAGGTGGAAAAAGGGGCTGAGTGCTAAGCCTAGCGGCTTAAGCGTGGGAAATAATATTTTAATATTATTTTAAAAGAGACATGTGCATTTCTGTTTATCCTAAGTTCCTGAAAAGGGAGGGAACGTGCAAAGGGGGATGCACGTTGTGGTACGCATGCAGTTCCTAGGGAGACAAGTGTCAACCCTGGTGCATGCAAATAAAACAAAGGAAGTAAGCCGTGAGGAGATCATCTCTCGCAATTCGTATGAGAACCTCTGAGTGTGGAACTGGTACGACCTCTGCCAGATACCCTGGGTCATCTCTGAAAGCCGTAAAGCCTGTGTTGTCCTGAGGAAACCGTGTACACCCTGTCCAGAGCTGTGAGTCTGTGTTTGTTCTAGGCAAACCTGGGAGTGCAATTCCTGAACAGGAACCTTGTGTTGAACTCGAGTGGAAGAATCCTTGTTGCTCGGGGAAAAGATGAGCTAGCTTGTGCATGGAGCCCTGTTCCGAAATTATGTCTGTGAGATCATCCTATGACTGCTGAACCATTTTGGGAATCCTTGTTCTGTGTTTCCTGTGGGTTGTGGTGACCACACAGTACTGGACTGCGTGAGGCTTGTTGGCCTGTGAGAAACTCTTTCCAAGTGAAAGAGCTTGCTGGGAAGTGGTTTCTTCCAGAGAGTGCCTAGCACCAGCTACGGGCTCTGAGACTTCCTGATCCGGCCTGTTGTCGAGGCCCAGAGAGGGAGGTTAGCACCGATGGACTGTGCGTGTGAAGGTGTATACTCCCGGGCGGAAAAGGCATGTGGGGAATAAGAGTCTGGTAGTAGTGGGCGTAAGATGGCATCTTTGGGAAGAATCCTCCTAGATATTTCCGTGTTGTCTTCTCTGTAACCTCAGCCTAGCCTAGGATTCCTTGCCTTGGTGTGGAGCTCGGTCCCAGCTCGGGGGTGACCCACTATTGAGCTGATGAACAATGTGGTCTATGGCTGGGAGGTTCGTGGAAGGCCTGCACTCGGTTGGTGATTTCTACAGCTGCTAAAAGATAAGTATTTGAATTATGTTTTAATCATGTTGTGCATGACTATGTTGTTTATGTATCATGTTTTCCGCTGTGTAACTGAATTATTGTTAAATGGTATGGAATGTTTAATTATAGCAGTAACAAGATATGTTTTACTCTGTAATATTAAATGTGTTTAATTGTGTTAAATGCATGTGGGGTATATACTGGACTACATGTGTAATATAAATCAAACTTAAGTGTATACAGATTGTTATATTTGTGCGTTATAAGCCTCGGTCTAGCAAAAAGGTACACCACAAATTGGTATCAGAGCTAAGGATTTGACACTGAGCCTAGATGGGCCAGCTGAGTGGTCTTTGGACCGAGGGTGAGAGGAGAAATTGTGTTTGGAGGACCAATTTCGGACCCTGGTATGACCCGGAGTGTATAGGAGTTTAAACTTGGGAGGATCGAGAGTCATAAGATCACTGTGGGATTACCCGTCAACCATCTGAGTTGACAGAAGTTGCACAGGGTTTAAATCCTCATGGGTAGAGAAGAAGTTCCGGGGAGGCATCAGGATTTTACCCATCGGGGAAATTGAAAGACCTGTGCACATGACAACGGGAATCACGATATCCCAATATGCGATTTCCCAACGGGTAAAAGGACAGAGTGGGGACCACCAGGGTTAGAGTGGAGGACATATGGCACCCCACGTCGGGGTTTGAAACTTCGTAAGTTCCGGGAACAAGTGCAGTGAGGTTTCGATATCACGAAACGCGATTTCCCGATTGTCAAAAGAGTGTGGGCCCTAGCCGGGGGGTTAAGGTCAAAGCTCATCGGGAAATCGGGGATTCCATGGTCAAGAGTTTTGGTACATTTTGATTCGCGAAACCCCAAACCCCGATAAGGGAAAAGGCCGGGGTCACGAGTCAACGGTCACATGGTGTAGAGCCCATGGCAAGGGCTAACGCATAAAGGAACACGTCAGAAGTCGGAGGATCGGGAGTCCTGAGTACGTGAGCATCGCGACATCACGAACCCTGAAACCCCGACGATAGCTTTGGGTACGACCACGAGGTAGAGGTCACATGGACCTGGGCTTAACTGCGAAGGGTTAAGGCAAAAAGGCGCATCGGAAACTTGGGATTTCGGGAAATCTGATGACATGAAACATGTTTCTCATAAAACCGCGAATCCCGATATTGCGACGTGATTAACTTGACCTTTAAACCTTTTAATTCTGAACTAAGTAATTTAAGTTTTCAAATTTAATTAAAGATCAACGCTAATTAATTATTCTTCTAAACAAGGCTTAAAGTTAAACTTTCTTTGAATGACCTTTAATATGTCATTGTCCGATTTAGTAAGTTTCTATTATATGTGTGAGGTGACCAAGACTATGGAAAACTCATGAAAACCACATGGTTGAACAAGTCATATAGTATCAGTCACGTGGATCAAGACCTAGCCAGGAGGGCTAGCGCACAAAGGGGCGCATCGGGTTTTGAGAACTGAAAACCCAATAGGAAGGTAAGGACACGGTCGCGAAGGCATGGTCATATGCGACAAGAACTAAGCTTAGGAGGGCTCGCGTGCGAAGAAATCTCATCGCAAATCGGGAAATCGGGGATTCAACCCACCAGAACATTGCCGGTTTCAAAACCCCGATAGAGGTAACCCCGATAGAAGGAAGGGAGACCTCGAAGAGTTTCCTGTGGGAGGAAAAATTTCCCGATAGGGAAATAGGAGAATTTCAAGACACCCGAAAAACACAGAGCTCAGAAAACTTGTGAAGTTGAAATGTCTTTCGTTGTTGTTCGTATTAGTTATAAACGTTGTGGATTATTCATGAAGTTTAATGTCCTGACAATTTTTGAATTGGATTGCACAGTGCGTGTTCAGAATACGATAGAGGCCAAAACTCCAATTAATCAACGCCAAGTATGGAGTGGGGAAGAATGCAATTAGCCCCTGAAATAGAAGATGAACAGGAAGGGAATAATGTTAACCAGGGAGTCGAAGGATCAAACTCTAATGGGCATGGAAAAGAGATGGATAAGGAGGGACATATGATGAAAATCATTGAAGGGCTACAAATGGAGGCCAAGGGGTGTTGAGATGATAGCCGAAAGCTCATGAAATTCAAGGATCGACAAGGGAAATTAAACTTAAAAATCTTGCAGAGTCTGGAAAGAATAGAGAAGAAACTTGAGAAGGGAAGAGACTCAGGTACGATAGAGAGTCGCAGAGAACATGGGAGAAGAAGAAGATCGAGGAGTAGTATCCGACATCATAGTCGCTCCCAAAGACATTCTGACAGTAAGACCTACAGTAATGCAAGCCCGTCCCCTACCCGAAAACATTGAAAATCTGGAAAAGAGGAATTGAAAGGAGAGATGAATAAAATTAAACCTCCAACATTTGATGGAGAGCATAAGAAGGAGGAATATGCTGAAACTTGGTTGTTGGGCATGAAGAAATACTTCCAGCTGCAGAATTATTCTGCCCATGCAGAGGGAATAATTGCAATGTACCAGCTGAAAGGAAAAGCGTCCATGTGGTGGGATCAGTTTGTGCAAGTGCAACACATCAGAGAGAAAGAGGTCACGTGGAAGGATTTTAGGAGGTATTTCGAGAAGAAATACCTGACTAAGAGATACTATGACAGAAAGATGAAGGAGTTCTTCGAACTCAAGTTGGGCAGTATGACGATGGATGAGTATGAACGAAGTTTTCTGGAACTACTGAAGTACGTTCCATTCATCAAAGACGAGGTTGTTAAAATTCAGAGGTATCTGAGTGGACTGCCACCTTCCATTGGTGACAAGATTCAATATGGTGATCCTAAGACCATGGAAGAAACCATAAGAAGGGATAAATGCCTATACAAACAGTAGAGAGAAAAGCCTACCTTTCGGAAGATTTGGGATGACCAGAAGAGGTTTAAGAAAGAACAGAGGCAGAAGGGAGACAAGCCATCCTTTTTCAGAAACAGCCTTCAGGGACAGCCATCATTTAGAGAGCCGAGAAGGACTAAAGAGGGTGCACCAAGACAGAGACAGACACCCATTCAGTGTTGGGGCTGTCAAGGCAACCACAAGTACAAAGATTGTCCCCATAAAAATGGTAAGTCAAGAATTGTACATACTATTCAGCAAGCTGAAACAGTGGAGGATATGGGCAGCAGAATGTCGAGGATCTACGCAGCCCTGGACAACAAGCAAGCGGAATTTCAATCGCACATGATTGAAGTGGAAGGTATGATCAACAACCGACCACTTGTTATTTTAATTGATTCAGGGGCTAGCCATAGCTATGTAGATCCTAAAGTGGTGGAAAGTTTGCATCTAACGAAGAGAAAACATGAGAAGTATTGGTTAGTGCAATTAGCCACAGGGACCAAGAGGAAGGTCACTGAATTGGTTAATTCCTGTTTAGTGGACATGAAAGGAATGAGCACTAAGGATGAATTGAAAATTCTGCCTTTAAGTTCATATGATTGCTTAATTGGGATGGACTGGTTGGACCAGCACCATGCCCTTCTGGATTACCGAAATAAGAGATTTACATGTCTGGACGAAGAAGGAAACCAGGTAACAGTCCAAGGAATTCCCAGAGCCGTGGTTGTTAGAGAAATCTCAGCCATGCAGCTGAAGAAATGTTACCAGAAAGGTTGTCAATTATTTGCAGCCCGGGTGGAAGAAGTATTCCAAAATGTGGTCTCGAATCTGGAAGACCACAGGGTTCTCAAAGAGTTTGAGGACATGTTTCAGGAGGTTCCTGGACTACCTCCGAAGAGGGACATCGATTTTTCTATAAATCTAATGCCTGGATCAACTCCAGTTTCGAAAGCTCCTTATAGGATGAGCACACCAGAGATGAAAGAGTTGCAACTGTAGCTCGAAGAACTATTAAAGAAAGGCTACATTTGTCCCAGCGTGTCACCGTGGGGAGCCCCAGTCCTATTCGTGAAGAAGAAAGATGGGACAATGAGGCTGTGCATTGACTTTCGATAGTTGAATAAAGTCATTGTCAAGAACAAGTATCCTCTGCCAAGGATTGATGATCTTTTTGATCAGTTAAAGGATGCGAAAGTATTTTCGAAAATAGATCTTCAATCTGGATATCATCAAGTGAGAATAAGGGATGAAGACATCAGCAAGACTACCTTCAGAACAAGGTACGGTCATTATGAATTTACAATGGTGCCGTTTGGATTGTCCAACGCGCCTGCTGTCTTTATGTGTTTAATGAATGGAGTGTTCAGAAATTATTTGGACAAGTTCGTCATAGTCTTCTTGGATGATATCTTGGTGTACTCCAATACAGAGGACGAACACGAACAACATCTTAGAATGGTGTTGCAGGTGTTGAGAGAACACCAGCTTTACGCAAAACTGAGAAAGTGCTCATTTTACCAAAAGCAGATCCATTATCTGGGACACATTATATCAGAGGAGGGGATCATTGTGGATCCTGAGAAGGTACAGGCCATTCAAGAGTGGCCAACACCAAGAAATGTGATAGAAGTTAGATCCTTTATGGGTCTGGCAGGTTATTATAGGAGGTTTGTAGCCGGATTTTCAAGGATAGCTCATGCTATCACTTCCTTGCAAAGGAAGGAGAAGAAGTTCCAGTGGACTGAACAATGTGAGAGCAGCTTCCAGCAATTGAAGCAGCTACTCACTAGTGCTCCAATCCTAAAGATTGCAGATCTAGACAAGTATTATGTAGTATGCACAGATGCGTGTAAGGAGGGGCTGGGAGGAGTTCTCAGCCAAGAAGGATTTGTAGTTTGCTATGAATCCCGAAAGATGAAAGAGCATGAAAAGAATTATGCCACTCATGATTTAGAGCTGGCAGCAGTTGTCCATGCATTGAGGAAATGGAGACATTACCTCATGGGCAAGAAATTCGAGTTGAGAACATACCATAATGGTTTGAAGTATTTATTTGATCAGCCAACCCTAAACGCCAGGCAAATCAGATGGATGGAATTTCTGTGCGAATATGACTTTGATATCAGGCATATCAAAGGGAAAGACAACAAATTGGCTGATGCACTCAGCAGAAAAGTGCATGAATCACATGCTACATCCATTAGCATGTACAAAACTGAGTTGAAAGACAGAATTGTGGAGGTTGCAAGTGCTGATTTGCAGTACAAAAGACTTGTAGAAAAGCTACAACAGCATGAGAAACCACAAACCAAGGAAAGTTACACCTTGGGAACTGATAGTTTGCTTATGTATAAAAACAGAGTGTATGTACCTAATGACCAAGAGTGGAAGCTGGCAATTCTAAAGGAGATGCATAACATGGTTTATGCTGGACATCCTGGATATCATAAGACTATGGCAGCAGTCAAAATCCATTATTTTTGGCCAGGTATGAAGAAGGAAATTGTTGAATACATCGCCAAATGTATGGAATGCCAGAAGGTCAAGGCTGAGCACAGACACCCAGCAGGGTTGCTGCAACCTTTACCTATCCCTGAGTGGAAATGGGATGTGGTAACAATGGATTTTATCACAGGATTGCCCAGAACAAGCAAGCAGCATGATTCAATCATGGTGGTGGTGGACAAGCTTACTAAAGATGCCCATTTTATTCCACTGAAAACCACCCACAAAGTAGCAAATGTTTCTGATATCTTTTTAAAAGAATTTGAACGCTTGCATGGAATTTCTAAGACAATTGTGTCTGATAGGGACCCGAAATTCACTTCGAATTTCTGGAAAGGACTGTTCAAAGGATTCAGAACGAATCTGAACTTTAGTACAGCGTATCATCCCGAGTTTGATGGACAGACAGAAAGAGTAAACAGAGTAATCGAAGAAATGCTGAGAATGTATGTGATGGATAAACCATCAAGGTGGGAATACTACCTGCATTTGGTAGAATTCGCCTACAATAACGAGTATCATGCATCACTGAAGATGAGCCCATTCGAAGCACTTTATGGAAGAAAGTGAAACACTCTAGTGAGCTGGGATAATCCAGCTGACAGAGCAGTAGTTGGACCTGAACTACTCAAAGAGATGGAAGATCAAATGATAAAAATCAAATAGAATTTGAAAGCTGCCCAGGACAGGCAGAAAAGTTACGTTGATAGTAAAAAAACCCATAGAGAATTTAAAGTGGGTGACCATGTTTTACTGAAAGTGAAAACTAACAGGAGTTCCCTGAAATTGGGAAGTTGGGCCAAGTTGGCAGCAAGATTTTGTGGGCCGTTTGAGGTCCAGGAAAGGATTGGGCCAGTTGCATACATGCTTGCATTACCTGCATCTATGACTATACATAATGTGTTTCATGTTTCACTGCTTAATAAATATGTACCTGATGCTAATCATGTTATCGATTGGACTGTGATTCAGGTGGAACCAGAAGGTGTCCTGCAGGTGCGTCCTGTGCGCATATTGGACAGGAAAAGCAAGCAGCTCTGGAATCGAGCTATAGGGCTTGTAAAGGTCCAGTGGACCTGGTACGGTCCTGAGGACGAGACATGGGAGCATGAAGAAGTGATGCGGGCAGAGTACCCGCATCTTTTTGAGAATTTTGAAGGACACACAGAGGCAGTGTAAGTTGCACTGAGGACAATGAAAAAATAAGGGAGGGGGGATTGTAGTGTCCCCGAGGCCGAGCCCCGATGTAAACCAGGATATGAAAGAGAATGTAAATATGTGTTATAGGTTGGTGAGCCGAGTTTTGTATAAGCTAGTAGGATTATGTGTTTTATTAGGCCAGAGAGCCTAAGGGTTGAAGGCTGAGAGCCTGGATTTTGTATTTGTATGTATGCAGCACATCAATAAAATATAAACACTCGCCAAGTGCAGACCGACCACGATGAATGAGTGATGGGGGACCGAGCGTCCATAGAATGGGAAATGGATTAGGGGCTGAAAGGTGGAAAAAGGGGCTGAGTGCTAAGCCTGGGGGCTTAAGCCTGGGAAATAATATTTTAATATTATTTTAAAAGAGACATGTGCATTTCTGTTTATCCTAAGTTCCTGGAAAGGGAGGGAACGTGAAAAGGGGGATGCACGCTGTGGTACACATGTAGTTCCCAGGGTGACAAGTGTCAACCCTGGTGCATGCAAATAAAACAGAGGAAGTAAGTCGTGAGGATATCATCTCTCTCAATTCGTATGGGAACCTCTGAGTGTGGAACTGGTACGACCTCTGCCAGATACCCTGGGTCATCTCTGAAAGCCGTAAAGCGTGTTTTGTCCTGAGGAAACCGTGTACACCCTGTCCAGAGCTGTGAGCCTGTGTTTGTTCTAGGCAAACCCGGGAGTGCATTTCCTAAACAGGAACCCTGTGTTGAACTCGAGTGGAAGAATCCTTGTTGCTCGGGGAAAAGCTGAGCTAGCCTGTGCGTGGAGCCCTGTTCTGAAATCATGTCCGTGAGATCATCCTATGACTGCTGAACCGTTTTGGGAAGCCTTGGTCTGTGTTTCCCATGGGTTGTGGTGACCACGTAGTACTGGACTGCGTGAGGCTTGTTGGCCTGTGAGCAACTCTTTCTAGGTTAAAGAGCTTGCTGGGAAGTGGCTTCTTCCAGAGAGTGCCCAGCACCAGCTACGGGCTCTGAGACTTCCTGATCCGGCCTGTTGTCGAGGCCCAGAGAGGGAGGTTAGCACCGATGGACTGTGCGTGTGAAGGTGTATACTCTCGGGCGGAACAAGCATGTGGGGAATGAGAGTCTGGTAGTAGTGGGCGTAAGATGGCATCTTTGGGAAGAATCCTCCCAGATATTTTCGTGTTGTCTTCTCTGTAACCTCAGCCTAGCCTAGGATTACTTTCCTTGGGGTGGAGCTCGGTCCTAGCTCGGGGGTGACCCACGGTTGAGCTGATGAACAATGTGGTCTATGGCTGGGAGGTTTGTGGAAGCCCTGCACTTGGTTGGTGATTTCTACAGCTGCTAAAAGATAAGTATTTGAATTATGCTTTAATCATGTTGTGCATGATTGTGTTTTTTATGTATCATGTTTTTCGTTGTGTAACTGAATTATTGTTAAATGGTATGGAATGTTTAATTATAGCAGTAACAAGATATGTTTTACTCTGTAATCTTAAATGTGTTTAATTGTGTTAAATGCATGTGGGGTATATACTGGACTGCATGTGTAATATAAATCAAACTTAAGTGTATACAGATTGTTATATTTGTGCGTTATAAGCCTCGGTCTAGCAAAAAGGTACACCACAAGAAACATCTTTGCTTTTACATGATATTCAGGTAAGAGGAAAAATCTCCCAGGCCTTCATGCTGAAGGGAACTCAAAAGATATTCTAATACAACATTTACATGGGTCACAAGAGAGGTAAGGAATGGATTTATGGATTTCTAGAATCACCAAGAGAATAGAATGTTCCTTATAACAACCTACTTTACTTAATCCCAGCCAAGGAATGCAGGAATAGCCAAATTCTCTTCTTTAAGTCTCCTTGCAATCTATGCAAGATAAATACATGCTTATCGTAGATCCACAAAGTCAAGTAATATATGGGTGATTGAGGTTCAACCAAGGTAGGATAAGGAGTTTTTTTATTTTTTCTAAATTACAAATTCGAGGGAGGAGGTTGTGATTCGTCTAAGGCAAGGGTGTGACAATACCATTTAAATTTTAACAAGCGAACACAGGAAACAACCAAGGTTTTGTTTATAATAAAAATATCGACAGACAATAATCAAGCGAGATCCATTGGACTGAAAGAAAAGGATACAGTGAGAGTATAATTCCCAATACGATTAGATTAGTTTTGTTTTAAAAGATGGTTAGCAACACTAAATTCCACCTTCTATATCATACCATGTCATCGCTAAACTTACAATTTATATCAGAGATCAAAATACAATTGTGGAAAAATTGTAAAACTACATCTATCATTTAATCTATCACAATTATAGACTAAATAAAAGTATTGTGACCAACGATGAAATTTTGAAGACACACTTCAGCAATGGAATTCCTTCCTTCCTTTTCTCATGTGCTAATCATTGATACTTCACCAGTACCTCCTAGCCAATGCTAGGGGTAATCTTCTTCTCCCTTATCCCCCCAAGCCGCAAAGGTTTCATGCACACACACAACTAGAAATCATCTCGCTCCTAGCTCACCTCGCAAGGTAGAGCCACCACTCTCTCCCAGGTTGGGTATCCCAACTCTCACAAGTAAAACTAGTCAACATTTTGCAGCATAACCTTTCCCATAACCAGTGTGATCCATTTCTCATCTCAACCATTTTTTTATAGGATTTTCCTCGATGATAACCCCCACTTTCACATTTAATTAACCTTTTAATTAGATAATTTAGAATTACTTCCCTTTGTACACTTTCTGCCCTTTCCCTTAGTTGCACAAGTAAATCCACAATTTAATTTAATTAAATTAAATTTCCCTCAGCTCTCCTAGAAGCACTCCCTAAATAACTCCTAGTTGTCTCTTGATTCCCTTTATTACCAATTAATGACTGATGCATTTCTAAAATTGAGTTGAGTTAAAACCATATTCTTCTCTATTTAGACTAGTGTCAACTAGACTCTAGATACGTTTCTATGCATGCACGATATTTTATGCTCCATTCCTTCCTTATCTTAAATTCCAAATTGGTATTTTATGCACACATGTGTATTATATTAATTCTTTAGACTTATTTCATCTTCCTTAATTTCTTAATTTGATTTACCTCTTTCCTATTTTATTTAATTTAGAATTTAGTTTTAGTATTCACACCAAACTTTAGACTTGGGATGAATTTTTGAATAGGCTTAGACTTCCAATTGGGGGATTTTAAAATTAATAATTTCCATCCTTAATTAATTAAATCTTTCCATGTTTAAAGATTTTACAAGGTTAGAATATTCTCTCAAGGTTTTCTAGGCCACCTAGTTTCATTGACTCAAATTTTATTTACGCGACCTGCCCTTCAATATGCACTTCATAATCCAAGGGTGTCACTCGCCTTTGATTCAAATTTTTAAATTACACAACATGCCCTTCAATATGCACTCTGTTCTCCAAGGGCGCCACTTGCCTTTGACTGGATTTTGCAGTTGTCCAACCCTTGGAATCAATACTCTATTCGGGCGACCTTGTGAGATACTAAGAGATTCTAAGGAATAAGGACCCTGCCTTATTGCGCGCCCCTTAGAAATATTCATGAGCGACTGTCTCAATATGACCTCGCGTCATCGTGGATCTCTCAAAATAGGTAATCATTAAGCTACAATTCGAGCCACGACAAGAGTGCTAGTAGGCTGTGTCAGGGTCTCTGCCACACCTCTCCCTCAATATCTAGTATATGTTCATGTCCCCTTTACTCCTTATGTGAGTATGATTAGCAAGAAATCGTCATCCCGCATCCATCAACGAAACTCTATTAATGAACCATAAACAACATCATAATATAATCGATCATATGTCACATATGCATAAATGAAATACTCAAACCGATAAAAGCCATTCCCTGATTCAATCCAGAGTCCAAGGAGGTCCATTGATGCCATCGACATCCTTAATCTGTCAAGTTTCCTGCACATTCAGGGGAAACTCGTCAATATCATATGCCAATACATATATATCAAAAAAGATAAATCATAATCCATGAATATCATCATACGAATCTATAAGCAAACATATAACCATATACTATAACTGGATCACTTTCACACACATTTCCTCAAATAATAAGTCAAATACATGTGCTCACAAGAGTGGGATGTTACACATTTCTTTTGGAAATATTTATAAAAGTATGACCCCAATGTTGAGTAAAACCACAACTAATGAAGTAATTTAAAATTTGATAGCAACCAACCTATGAAATAATGACAAAAATAACGATAGGAAGTTTTGCATCCATAACATTTTAGGGCCAATAGAATTCTTATCATTGGAGATCATAACTTTTTATAATAAGAATTTTTAGTGTAGAAGAGTCTATTCAAAAAGAGTAATTAGTACAATGGAAAATAACATTTATTCATATGTAATTTGTTTTTTGAAAAAGAATATACTTAGAATGAATATGTATGACCTATCTGTGCAATAATTATTTTTATGGTAATTTTACAATTATAGATTCAAACCATATTGAACATTGTAATTTATAAAAATACCTTTGCATTTTTTATTTAAACTAAGTCTTTATGTTTCATATATAAAATTTTGATATAAGTTCACCAATACATAATTTATAGTAAAGATCATTTAATAAAAATAAAGATCATGATGATAACCATCTAAGAAACATAAACATGATCTAAAATACACATTTAAATTCGCTAACATCATCTAATTATATATACCTCTAGCACATATAAACATCATTAATTAGCTAGCACACAAATACAACAATCTAATAGGGCATAATAATTGTGATCACATCTAACAAAACACAAGCATTGCCTAATATCATCATCATCACACACATATAACAAGCATCTTTTAACATGCACATCTATCAAACACATTTAACAAACATATCTAACATTACCTAACAATGCACACATCAACATCAACATATAAATTATTTAAGTGCATCGCCATGATCAATAAGACAAATGCACATCTAATGAACATTGGTATAACCTACACATCTATCAAGCACATTTGACAAACATATATAACATGGCTGTAACATCCCCTATGTTACGTCACATAAGTATTTGAGAAACAATATGATTTTTTTTTAAACATTAATAAACATAATTAGAATAGGAGAAACATTAGTAACATACATCAGTAATACACATTCTATTTCTTTCAATCCATTTGCAAAACTAGATTTAGATACTGCTTAAAGCATGAAGGACTCTGTCATTTCATGTAAAATAAAATACAACTACCCACCCAACCTATCCTGCAAGGTTAGGACTTGCAAGACACATAATCAATGCTCAAGTCTATGATTCATCCGATTTATCTTGACCATTTAAGGTATCAATACTGGCAACTGTTCTGAGGAACAAGGAAGTGTATAATTCCCATAAATTTCAATTCATTCCATAATTTAAATACAAATTACAACGTTCTTAATTATCCTTCTGCAAACGGAGAAGATATGGTAACATGGTTACTTCATCATAACATCATTGCATACCAATTTAATAATTTATCACCTTACTCATTTAAGGATATGAAGAAATTCCAGAACCATCAAGACAATAACCTTAAATAGTAAAATTGAATCCTTTTAATCGACAATCTACCATTTTTGACAGTTTTAAATCACTTAGTTATAGTGAAGAAATAACCTGTAAGTGGGAGAGAGTTGTTTCTAAGAAAGAGTTTAAGTTTTGTAAGAATCCTGAAGCTTCTCCTCAGGTACCAAGGTTCCACACTTCCAGAGTCAACTCTAGAAATTAAGAAGAAATGGTTCCTGGTATGTGCAAAGATCCTCTCAAGTTGGGCAGGGTTCTAACCTTCAAAACTACAAAGATCATAAAATAAAATTAAAAAAACACAGGGGAGGCGCAAAATATGCACTCAACAATTATAATCTAAAGTTCAAGAGGGATGCGCTAAGAGCATTGGAGTTCAAATCAAGGAAAATCTCAAGATGTGCAGAGTGTACAATGTTTAATGATGAACCGGAGGTTGATATATCTTTGGAGGGAACCAGTGGACAATATTTGATCACAAGGAAATCAGAATCCCCATGACCGTCCAATCAGAAAAAATATGTGCACTTGTTAAAATACTTAAGACCTTCGGGCTTTGTGAATTTGACGGATTTGAATCACTTGTTTTAAGAGAGCCCCGAAGCCCGAATTCACGAGATGATCTACACCATATATCGATGAAGTAATACTATTCGTTGGATCTCCAAGGGTTTGGCTAATCGACTTAGAAGGTTCATAAAGGTAAAGAGTGAAGGAAACCCCAAATCTTCAAAGTCTTGTAGTGGAGAAAAGTCATAGATATGTCAATCGAATAAGGGTCGTTAGATCTACGAGCCTTCATATTCGGAGGTTCGGTAATTCGAAAAAAGGGTCATGGTATTAAGGATAAGGGACTCATGGAGTCCTAGAGTCCAGAGTACATCAATACTGTCAAATGATAGGTACACATGTCTGTAGATCCGAGTATTCATATTTTGGTCGTTCAAGAGGTGCGTTGAAGTTGTGAAGGTGGGAAAGGTCCCAAACTCTCGAAGTCTAAAGTTAATCCTGACCCCTGCCAAAGGATAATCAAGGACTGTCAGATATAAGGGTTTGGCCTTTGTTAGTTTGAAGGAAAATTAGAGTTGAAAAGATAAATATTGCAAAGCCCGGAGCCCCGAAGTACCAAAGTGTCGGAGCCCCTTCTCAGAGCTCTTGTCTGTTGACATGTCAAATGCCACTTGTCAACTAATTACAAGTGACATGTGACATTCATTTCCGGTAACTTCGGTTATGTCATCTGTGCTAAATTAGGTGACACGTGTCACTCTCATTTTTTGACACGTCATCAAACTGACAGCGTGGATGGCACTTCACACTGGGAGATTGTCACTCCAGAAGATTTGAAACCAAAGTAAACCCAGTTATCCAAATTGCCAGATCTCTGAAACCACTTCTATCAATAGATCATAGCAAGGTAAAGGGACCGTTGATCTCCGAGTTAAACATGATTCAATTGTCCAGATGAGTTAAGAGGTAAAGTTTAAGGGTTACGAAGACCCCGAAGTTCCAAGCTTCCAAAGTAAAGGAATTCTGTAGATCTGGAAAACAACAAGGACCATGAGATCTTAATTCTTTGGAGGGTTGTAAATTCGGTGATTCGGAAGAAATGGGTTGCTGAGTAAAATGTGATCCCCAAAGTTCCAAACTCTAGAGTGGAATACAACCATTAACTGAGGTAAAGTTTAAATCGCTAGATCTCTGAGATCTGTGGTGGTTTGGTCACTCGGATGGGATGGTTTCAATTTGTACAAGTGGAAAACCTCGAAGTCCATATGTTTCGTAGTTTATCTCCATCATAGAATTCGTAAGAGGAAAATCACCTCCAATCGTTAGATTTGATGTCAAAGTTACGAAGGAAGGTGATAGGGTAGGGTAACCTACAACCGTCGGTTAGCTCAGTGATGAACGAATTTAGTCGATTAGCAATTTGTGAGAAAAGGAGTGTTGGGTTGAAGACATCTCAGGAATGAGAGAGTTCCAGAGCCCCGAATAGCACCCCTTAGGACTAGCACCAGGTTCTGGCTCCCGGTCACATGCATAACTTGGTTTAGGAAAAAAGGCTAACACCTGGATTGGAAGTAAGTAAATTTTTTCCCAAAAACCCAAGAAAAGGAATTCCATGAGTCCAAAGAAAATAGATTGAGTAATTTTTTTTTTACAGAACTCCACGTCTCTAGAGACTTCAAGTAAAACAAAATCTAATTTGAGAAAAACAATAACCCAGGGTTTAACAATTTCACAAAAAATCCACCATTTGAGAGAATTGATTTGTCGTAAACTTAATAGGAATTTATTGTACAAGTTTGGATACAATACACCTCTCGTCAATGAACCCATCGACAAAATTGATTTGGATTTTTTATGAAAATCAACAAGGACTTATGATACAAATAAGAACTAAACCTCAAATGACCAGCGATAAATACATTAATAATGTCCTAAGATAAACCCATTAAAAAATATGATCAAACATATTCAGGTAAGGTTGAAAATACAGACTTAAACATAAGCTATATGAAATATAAATCTTTCACTTAAATAGGGAGGATCCGACCGGTATACAGAGTTATGAAAACTTTTGAAATTTACAATGAATATTTAAAATATAACACTATGGATATTATTCATTTGTCAGTAAACGTAACACTTGACATTTAGACCTTCAAACGATTATATAGTGACTCTATCCATATACTGTACTGATACTCTCGTAATATAAACAAATTCATCTTATAAATACTAGAAATCGGTGAAACTTGTGTGATGAAGATGGCCTTCCAGACCTTGCGCTCCTTCCTTTCCTTCGCTTTCTAATCACAGATACTTCACCGGTACCTAAAAGCCAATGTTAGGGGTACTCTTCTCCCCCCTTAACCCCCCGAACCACAAAGGAGACAAGCACACAAAAATCAAAACATAATAACTTCTAGGATTTCCTTGCAAGGAAGAGATTCCACTCTTTTCACAATCTTGGAGTCCCAACTCTCACAAGTAAAAACACAGTCAATCTAAAATTCTGCAGCATAAAATGCCTTCCCAGGGTCCAATCCCCTTCTCTTTTACATCCCTTTTGTTATAGAATTCTCCCTCACAGACATATGTCCCTCATGCATAATTCGTACATTTTAGAAATTCAGTTCAAGGATTATTCATCCACTACATGTGTCACATTCTCCCGAGGTTGCACAAGTAATTTCTCTTTCATTTTTATTTAAAATCCACCTTTCCTCACAATTCCCCATGTGTTCCTAAATTTCCTCTTAGTTGTCGCTTAGTTTCCCCAAATACCTTTAATTAAAGGTTGTCTCCTAACTAGATTTTAGTTAGGGTTGGATTAAGACTCTTCTTAGTTAGGCTAGGGTTGGTTGACTCAAATTCTATTCTATGCACAATCCATTCTCTAAAGTTGTAATTATTTCTAAGATTTATTTTTAGTAATTTCATGCAGTCTTGTGTATTTTATCACTTCCTTAGGTCTTTACTTACTATTTACTAACATTTGATTTCCTTTAAATATTTACTCATGCAACAATTTAAGTAGTCCCTTTATTTTAAAATTTATGGTGGGCTTTAAAAATTTATATTTTGTTGTTTAATTAATTATTTTAATCCAACAAGGTCTAATAATTCTAGTTTATGCTAGGCCACCTATGTTTTTTACTCAGGTTTCAATTGTGTGACGTTCCCTTCAAGATGCATCTCATGCTCCAAGGGTCCCACTCGTGTTAACCTATTTTTCGATGTTTGTCCAACCCATTGGAGTCAAAACTCCATTCAGTAGACCTTGTGAGAGAATAAGTGCTTCTAAGGAATAAGGATTTCTCCTTATTGCGTGCCCCTTAGAAATATAGGTGAGTGACTGTCTCAGTTTTTCCTCACGGCATGGTGGACCACCCAACTAGGTAATCGTTAACCTACAGTTCTGGCCATGGAAGGAGTGCTAGTAGGCTTTGCCAAGGATGTTTCCACCCCTCTCCCTAAATATCTAGTTTTCTGTGCAAGTCCCCTTTACTCCTTATGTGATTATGATTTGAAAGCATTGCCAATCCTGCATCTGCTGACAAAAACGGTGTCAAAAATCCTTATATGTATAAATCATACTAAAATCCATCATATATAATATGTGCATAATAATGAAATACTTCAAACAATGCAATCCACTCCCTGACTCAATACAAAGTCCAAAGAAGCCCTTTGATGCCACCGACATCCATAACCTATCATGTGTCCTGCACACTCAAGACGACTTCTCAAAAGCACATGTCAACACATATATATACATCAATAAAATCAAGTATCTATAACACCTCAACAACATCATATATAACCCATAATCCGAATGAAATCATAGTGTTCCATACCTGGATCACTTGCAAGCAATTGTCCTCAAAGAATAAGTCAATAATAGCATGCTCAATAGAGCGGGATGTTACAATGACCTAACAATATACACATCAACCTCAAGATATAAATTAAGTACATCAACATTAATAGAAAAATGCACCATATATATATATATATATATATATATATATATATATATATATATATATATATAATGAACAAGTCAAATAACTGCTATAACATATTGGGTCTAGATGATGAGATAATCATATATACAACAGTAGTGGAGGCCTGGTCTATTGTAACATACCTCTTATCTTTTCTTTTTAAAGATAACTCTCGATAATCATGATTGTCATCGAAAAATCATCATCCAAGCTTTCAAAAAATTTGGTAACCTTAAGTAATAACTTGTTTTAAACTAGTTAGTGATAAAAGGGATCTCAGCAAAACTTAATTCTAAGTAACAAATTGAGTTCTTTCCCTTCGTAGCTTGACCCCTTATCTATAACCAAAGTTCCTAAGGATCATTGTGATCCACTTAGAAAACTCATCTTTTATCTACTCACTTAACTACCACATGAGTTATTATTATCTAAATCCTATCGGGGGTTGATCAATGCAACCATTACATATTCCTCAAGTGGAAATTAAATCCCTTTAAACAATATTAAACTAGACTTTCTAACAATTCATAGAATGAAACGATGCGTAACTAAATCGTTAAGTTTTTTTTTTTTTCAAAGTTACATTAATTCCTTCCACGACCATAATGACACGAAAATGAGCTGTCAAGGTCATTGAATAAAACTCACCAACTTAATTTTGGACAACAGGGTACTGTGGCGCAAATCGTAGTCATATACATCTTCATGGTAATATAAAGGGTTCCTTTGTGGGAAGGCAAACTCTTCATCTTAAAACCAGATATATCGTTTTAACTCTTTGCTAGTTGATGCTTTAATAACATTATCAAAACATAATTTTATATATAGAACTCCATACCTTTCTATGTTCAATATGATGGGAATAAGTATTGGAATTACTCTGTAATAGATTTTATTAATACAACACTTTTATCTGTCTCTAATTTTTGCGAAATTATTGTAACTTCCAGATCCATTTTTCTTTGGTTGTATTTTTGTGGCTTGATAATTATATCAGTATTAATTTTCAGCGTTGTTCCCTTATTCTTCTGTATCTCTCTTAGTGTATTTGGAAAATTTCTGAAGCTTCAAGATCATCAACAAGGAACTCTGACTTCCCCTTTCCTATAAATCATGTTAAGACTCATTACAGATTTGGTATATATATACATGTATAAATCTTGGTACTCTACACCATTCTTTTCCTATGTCATATTAATATACATAGTCTTTTTAGAATGTATTTCCCTTTACTAAATACATGGATTCGTCCATTATTATGCTGCATATAGATATATATTCGATACTTTGGGCGTAATCAATACTAGAGGTAGAAGGGAATTACTTCTTGTTCTGTAGACAAGAATCTGTAAGGATTTCGTACAAGAAAATCCATAAGTAATTTTAATATCATCGAATTTTATAGCTCACTACTAATATATAGAATTTACAATACTTCTACGGGTTATGTAGCCTTCTTAACCTAGATACTCCATGACTATAACATTCAGTAATCACACCAATTTAATATGAGAAATTCCAAAACCTAATAAATTCATAAGATTATACAAAATATGTTCAAATTTCTTTTCTTGTAATTTTCTAATTAATAAGTTCATCATTCCCTACTACATGTAATTCAAAGAGATATGTTTACTCAAATAAAATGCATATGTTTATATAAAATTGGTTGTGTAGCATGCAACTAATTTTGTAGCTACTTGCAATTTTGTAGCTACAAGTGAATCAATGTGTATATCCAACATATACATTAAAATATCTCTAATTTTGTAGCTGCATATTATAATTAAATCCAATAAATACAATAAGACATAACTATATAGATTATTTCTTTCATATATCTTCTATTCATAAATTCGATAGCATGAAAGGTAAACAATTAAAAATACATATATGAAAACACGTATGATGGGAGAAAAAATGGAAAAACCACATTCCACCCAATTGTAGATCCATAAAAGTCACAATTACTTGTCCTAATCACCCCCTATCATGACCATGACTCCATAAGGGAAACCTGAGCATCACTCCTTAGCCAGTGTCTCTCTGTACAGTTCAGAAACTCATTTTCCTAACACCAACTGAGCTCATAACAACAAATAGTCATCTCCACAACATACTAAGCAGTGTTCTGCCTCCCAAATATGTTGCATATATCCTTTTTCCATTCCCTAGGACTTTCCATTCACTTCCCTCCTTGGGAAATTCGTAGCTTTACAAATCCCTTATTCTTAGGGGCTGCTAGTGACATAACTCAACTTCTGACACTTGTAAAAATCATCTCTGAGTTAACTCAAACATGTTCCCCACTCATGGAGTCATAGTCAACTACTTTTAACCTGGTTGTTCCACTTGTTTTCTAGCATTTAATTTATTAAAAATATGTCTTTTACATTTGTCTATCAAAAGACGGTAGTTGGCAATTCAAACTCTTGTCTAGTAGTCACAAAAATAATAATTAAATACTTCCACAAATTCAAATCTAAATTTCCATAAATGGAATTTTTTTTTTTAAGAAACAACTTTAAAATAAATTGTTTTGAATATTTGAGGATGTCACATCCTCTCCCCCTTGAGTATAACACGGTCCTCATTGTTCAAACCATCTCTTGGAACAAGGCTAGATAAGATTTCATCATTTTTTCTTCCAACTCCCAAGTAGCCTCCTTAGGACTAAAGTAGCTTCCTTAGTGTTCTATATTTCTTTAAAAAAAAATCAAACGGGTGCTCCCCATGATGAAACACTTGGTATGATGTATTCTTTATCTAACAGTTCCTGTAATTGAATTTGCAGTTATGTTATCTTAGGAAAACTCATTCTATAAGATGCCTTTGATGTTGGGGCAGATCTCTAGGTCTGTGCACGGTTCTCTAGGTCTGTCCACTATCTTCTTGAATCCCAAATTAACTAGTTTATTCCCCCCCTTAGTATGTTGTGTGCTAGAGGGATAGTCATTCATTTGGAATCCTTTAGTCATGTTAAGGTAAGGGGCTTGTTTGAAACCTTTATTCTGTTGATTCAATTTATCGTGCTTACTTTATTTCCATGCCTTAGGAATTTCAGATCTCTATTTATACTATTCATAACACATTTTGGCTTTCCTAAATACCTCATTCAAATATTTAGGATTATCAAATTCAATTATGTATTTATAAGACTTTGGTAGAGTGCTCAAGAACCTTTGAATATTTAATTTATCTTCTTTATATAAGGAACAAATCTCAACAGATCTATAAATTTATTAATCAGATCATCCATAGACATTTGTCCTAGTCGCAATTCATAAAATTCTTTAGTTTTTCTTTCATAATAACTTTATGATAGGTATTGTTTCTTAAAATGATTTTTCAATTCTGACCATTCCATTATTTTCTCTTTTGATCCTTTAGCTAGTTTCAGATATTGCCAGCAGATACTAGCCCTCACCTTTAAATTATAAATCGTCATTCTAACCTTCATATTACTAGAATAATTATAAATCTGAAAGTATTTCTTTATGTCTAGCAGGCAAGCTTCGGTTTCTTCAACAATAATTGATTCTTCATCAAAAGTGGAGGGATTTATCTTTTTGAATTCACCTTCCAAGTGATCCAATTTTTTTCTCTTCTTTCCTATAGATTCCTTGTTTTTTGTCATGCGTGTGTCCTTAAAAGAGTTGTTTTCTCTTTCTGTTTCATGACTATAATCTTTTGAGGACTTTTTACTGAACTCCTATTCAATCTCATTATTCCTTGGACTCTTATTTGTTTCTATATTACTTAACAACATTTCATTAATGTCCAATTGATCTTCTTGAGCTTTCTTTAACTTTTCATTATCATCTTTAAACATCTGCAATTCCACAATAACATTCCTCATCATTTCCAGCACTTGGGTGGTTGAACTCCCTTCACTATGATGTTATGGGTTTCTAGGAAGCTCTTGATTGTTGTTTCTCCCATATCTGTCTTCTTCTCCATTATGCGCTAACATTTTTATCAAAACAATTTTGACATAGTCTATTTGTAACAGTAAAATATTGCTTGTTAGATTTTTCACTTAAAATAATTTTTCTGGTGTCGCCCTCAAGCCTAAGTGTTGTAACCTACATCTCTGATACCATATGTAACATTTCTCTATGATGTTATGGGTTTCTAGGAAGCTCTTGATTGTTGTTTCTCCCATATCTGTCTTCTTCTCCATTATGCGCTAACATTTTTATCAAAACAATTTTGACATAGTCTGTTTGTAACAGTGAAATATTGCTTGTTAGATTTTTCACTTTAAATAATTTTTCTAGTGTCGCCCTCAAACCTAAGTGTTGTAACCTACATCTTTGATACCATATGTAACATACCCCATATTTACTACTAAAATTATTTTGTATTATCTTGTGTTTTTAAAGATAACTCTCAATAATCATGGTTGTCATCAAGAAATCATCATCCAAAATTCCAAAAAAATTGATAACCTTAGATAATAACTTGTTTTTAATAATAATTGTTTTAAATAATAACTTGTTTTAAACTAGATAGTGATAAAAATGGATCTCAACAAAACTTACTTCTAAGTAAGAAATTAATTTATTTCCCTTCATAGATTGACCCCTTCTGTATAACCAAAGTTCCTAAGGATCATTGTGATCCACTTAGAAAACTCATATTTTATGTACTCACTTAACTACCACATGACTTATTATTATATAAATCATATCATGGATTAATCCAAGTAACCATTACGTATTCCTCAAGTGGAAATTGATCCCTTTAAACAATATTAAACTAGAATTTCTAACATTTCAGAGAATGATATGATGTGTAACTAAATCGTTAAGGTTTGTTTTTCAAAGTTACATTAATTCCTTCCAGGACCACAATAAGACGAAAATGAGTGGTCAAAATCATTGAATATAATTCACCAACTCTATTTCGAACAATAGGGTATTCTGTGTCTTGGACTAATGACCCAATCCCACGTCGTCGTTATCACATGGAATGGAGTTATGAGTCTGTACAAGAGAATGGTTGAGGGTTCGAGGCCTGACGTTGATGAGACGATATGTCTCATGCAATCACTTCCTCCTAATCAACTTTTCAAAAAAAATTCCTTCTAAATGGGATATATATATTCTATAAGCTGAGCGTAATGAATACTACAGGGGGAAGGAAATTACTTCATGTTCTGTAGAGGATTCGCTCACACATTCTAGAATATTCTTAATAAAAAATAGAGATAGGAATCTGTAAGGATTTTGTAAAAGAAAATACATAGGTAATTGTAATCTCATCGAATTTTGTAGCTCACTACCAATATATATAATTTACAAAACTTTTACCAGTTCTATAGCCTTCTTAAACTAGATATTCCACGACTATAACATTCAATAATCACACCAATTTAATATGATAAATTCCAAAACCTAATAAATTCATAAGATTATACAAAATATGTTCAGATCTCTTTTCCTATAATTTTCTAATTTCAATGGTCATAATTCCCTACTACATGTAATTTAAAGATATATTTTTACTCAAATAGAATTCATACGTTTATATAAAATTGGTTTTGTAGCATGCAACTAATTTTGTAGCTACTTACAATTTTGTAGCTACGAGTGAATCAATATTTATACCCAACATAAACATTAAAATATATCTAATTATGTAGTTGTGTAGTATAATTAAATTCAATACAATATAGTAAGACACAACTATATAGATTATGTCTTGCATATATCATCCATTTAGAAATTTGATAGCATGAAAGGTAAATGTTGGTGTAATTATTTGCATAATATATTACTAAACATAAATTATCAACTCGGATTCGTAATTAGTAGAGTTGATGCACTATATGAGCCGATAACAGATAGGTTCCTATGTCTATTTAGTATAGATTAGATAAGGAAACCAACACTCTTAAAAATAACAATCTTCACATGACTCGAAAGATGGAAAGAAAAACTCACAAACAAACAAAAGATCTTTCTCAGGTGATGGACCTGTTCATTAATGTCTCATGAAAATAAAAGATGAACTTTGATTCTATCCCCTGAAACAACTAAACTAACAAGTGGGATGCTCCATTAAAGCTCATGTATGGTGAAATATGAAGATCCAACTGTTCCTTCATTACCACACTTTGCAACACACGTGAAATCAAACAAAATAACATGAAATCAAAATAACAAGTACATGAAATGAACATCTACACTAACAATTTACAATAAGCTTACCAAGCTGGATCTGTGGCCCTTGCCGATGCCAACATGGAAGCTTTAGATCAACAGATGATAACTTCGAAGAGAGACAAAATCACTAAATCCAAACTTGCATTAATCTTCAACAGGTAGGTTTACAAAAGGAGTCTCTTCATGAATCCAATCTACATCATAACAATTCTCCTCAAGAACCTATCTCATAACAATTCTCTTAATCTACATAATGATGATTCTCATCTTTCACATAATATTGATTCTCTCCTCTCAATCTACATAATAATGATCCTCTCCCCCTCATGAAGAAAAGGCACTCTCTTTTATACATGATATCTTTGAAAAGGAGATAAACATCTCATAATTAGAGATCCACTTTTCTCTCAACCCATTTCCCTTTATCACAAAATATAATCCCTTCAAATCCTCACACATATCTCTCATATATCTTGGATAAGATATGACAACTAAATCTCCATGATCTTCTCGTTGGATTAGGATTGAATTATCTTCTCAAATCTTGAAATGGTGGAAGAAGTATTCGAGAAGTCTTTTTAATTAATCCTTCACATATTCCTACACATGATAAATCTCACACATTTTTGAGATATATGAAAACATGTCAATTTTCTAATATTTAATCACAAATTCCCTTTTAATACTAAAATAAATGATTTAGAAAATAATAAGGTTTAACCTATATTTAATTATGAAAATGGTATCATGAAGGGTTAATGGGGCGATGAAATGTGAAGACTGATGAAGGGAAAGGTGGATGGAAAGACGACATTTCTGAGTCCCAACAATAAACATTTAAAGATACATATCTGAAACAAGTATGTTGGGAAAACAAATGGAAAAACCACATTCCACCCAACCATAGATCTAGAACAATCACAATTACTTTTCTTGATCACCCCCTAGCCTGACCATGACTCCATAAGGGAAAAATGAGCATAACTCTTTAGCCATTGTCTCTCTATAAAGTTTAGAAACTCATTTGCATAACACCATGTGTGCTCATAACATCAAATAGTAATCTCCACAACATACTAAGTAGCATCCTGCCTCCCACATATGTTGCATATATCTTTTTTCCATTGCCTAAGACTTTCCATTCACTTCCCTTCTTGGGAAATTCATATCTTTACAAATCCCCCATTTTTAGGGGCTACTAGTGACATAACTCAACTTATGACACTTGTAAAAATCAACTATGAGTTAACTCAAACATGTTCCTCACTCATGGAGTCATAGTCAACTACTTTTAACCTGGTTGTTCCACTTGTTTTCCAGCATTTAATTTATTAAAAACTTTTTCTTTTACATGTGTCCATCAAAATAGAACAGTTGGCAAGTAAAATTATTGTCCAACAATCACAAAAATAATAATTACATACTTTCATAAATTCAAATTCGAATTTCCATAAATGGAAATTTATTTATTTAAAAAAACAACTTTAAAATATATATCTTTTAATATTTGAGGATGCCACATATATAGTAGAATATGATGGATGGTCAGGAGGAAGTGGTTGGTCGATTCTCTGATCAAAAGAAGACGGTGTAGGAATATGTGTTTCATGCTCATTTGGGTGAGTTGGAGGAGGAGGAAGAAATATAGGTGTTTCCCGCTCATGATCTGGGTGAGGTGAAGGAGGAGGAGGAGGAGGATATGGGGAAGGATCACAAACAACCTCATCAAGTGATGGGGTGCTTGAGGAAGAGTGTGTATCATCAACATCCCTCCTCATTGCTAGTAGCCTGGAAGCTTCGATGATATGATGCATAAGAGTCATCATATCATATAGAATATCCATCCAAAGAGATGAGATAATATGATCTTCCTTGATTTCCCACATCAACATAAGGCAGACTCTCGCATCAGCATAAGGAAGACTCCCACCTCAACCAAAAGTGCATGGAGTTGGTCGCCCAAATCCAATTTGAATCTGGTATCCAACTTATGGCGCATGCCACTGGGTATTTCCACTTGAGTACCCTGGCCTATTGCAGTCTCAGCCATCATATTCTCATTGACATGTGGTGGGGGAGGAGGCATGTTTGTTAAGAGGAGAATCACTCTATGGAATGGGGTAAACCAAAACAGATGGAATGACTACAGAAATAAACTATAATCGTAAGTATACTATATAAATGTAAATGATAACAAGACAAGATAAAGATCCTACCTCGTCTGGACATTCGATGAAGACCACCATTGAGAACACAACTCAAAACTTTATACCTGCAAATTGTCCTCAACAACCAAGATACACAAGCATATGGTGATAATATATAAAGTTAGCACATACAATAGCATAATCCTTTAATATTCATAACAAATACGCCCATGGAATAATAATTCAAATATTTGCAAGACATCAATTGGATGAGAAAAGAGTATTTCTATTAAAATATGATCAACAAAAGTGTATAAGTGACAAACGTGTGTGTCGGCATGTCTCGGAAATGAGAAACTAAGTCCCTTATAGCTAGGCCTCCACCACTTCAATCCTCCACCAAAGGGACTCTCATATAAGAGAGACAATGAGGTTATTCATCAAAGAGGGAAGAGCTTGCGAGATGACCAATGTGTTCATACTTTAAAGGACAAAGGGATGCAGAATCAATGTGAAGTGAAAATTTCTCCAGAGTATCTTTTCTCTCAAAATTTGAATTCTCTCATCTTCCATAGTTTGGATATGGCCCATTCATATCCTTCAAATGGAACTGAAGGGCTAAGTCGAAACGTTTCCAGTATATGGAAGGTCAAGGATCATGGATTCCGTGATGTGACGGAAACCCGACACAATTTTTAATTTCGAGCACCAAACTCGATGTACATGGGTTGTAGTGGTGCAACCTGCATATACGCATGTTTTCTAACTTGTAGGGTGCGTATATGTGGAAAAAATGATTTTTTGGCTCTGGTAAATACAAAAGTGGATTTCAAGTCTACATAGAGAAGTGGAAAATCCTTTTGAGCAAGTTGCATGGGGTGAGGAAAAATTTTGTATAACAGATGACACCTAATGTGTGAGGTCAGAGGAGTATTTGCGATGGTTGAGATACATTATAATTCCCATAAGTTGAGTAATGTATACAAAACTGGAAAAACTAGTTGCTCATGAGAATATTACAATCCATAATGACTTTGTACACATTGCTACCAATTTGAATTACACTGCAGATCCATGTGGAAATATACCAAAAAGTTGTTCATGGCCATGAATAGGAAATACAAAGTAGGCAGATGCCATAGGATGTCATAGTCACAAACAAGGCCCAGTGAAGACCAGTCTCAAAATAAATATGAAGATATTTGTATACAATGGAGTACAATCTGATCTCCCATGGTCACTGAAGTCATATAGGTACTGGTCCAATGAATGACAACTACAGTTGAGGAAATTTGTGACTACAAAATGATGTCTTCAAGTATTATACATGATTTTCCAAAGGTGAAAGTCTACATCATGTGAATAGGGGAATTGAGGTCAAACACAATGAGACTTTGTTTGATTACTCTTCATTAAGGTATATTTTTAACACATGCAAGACAACCTACCGATAATGAAATTAGGTATCAAGGCATCGGATAAATTATCATAAGTGTGAATAAAGGTGTTGAGGTTGAACACTTGAAGAATCCATCAATCATGAGACATTTATGTATTCCCAAAAGTCAATGGAGAGAGAACCTACCACTGATAACTGCAAGCCTCTAGGTACTCATAGGACTCTAGGCCTCATTTCCAGAATAGATGAGTTGAATTCGATGTAAAGAGACCCATTGAAATGAGATAATTAAGGCATCTCTCATCAGTCAATAGGAGGTACAAATTAATAGCTTGATGATTTGGAGGAACTCAAATGAAGAGGATGTTCACAAACCAACGACCCTATGTGTCTTTCGCATGCACCAAATGTAAGCATTGCATGAAAAATATCCTCTGAATAACATCCAACAAGGAAAACTATCGACAAAGGAGAGGAAACCACCAATAAGGCTAATGGAATCCAAGACACTACATGAATCCCAATGTGTGAATATATTTGTTTCTTTCGAACATAAGAAAAACCACCTAGTCAACGACCAATGATGAGATGTTGACTATTGGGTTCAAGGTTACCTACCCATAATGAAAGTAGGACCAGTGTGCATGGTAGAAATACGAATTCATGTAACTCTGAGACACAATGAGGGTATGATTGACATGCAAAGTAATTAATTTTGAGAAATGGCTGAAACAGGATTATAGACATCCTTTGAGCAAGAGCATGAGACATATGGAGCACTCTGAAAACATAGACTTGATAATGAAACTTTGTGATGCAGGAGGCACCAATAAAACTTTCCACAGGGACTGGAAGGGTAACCAGTCAGAGGATAAAACTATAAGTAACGAGCTTAGCTTCCTAAGTTCATGCTAAAGAAAAAATTTGGATGACAAGTTGACTCAAAAGTTTGTGCTCCATTCAAAGGAATCATGATTGCTGCCAATATGAGATAATATTCTTTTCCCGCCCATCATTTTTTATTTTTTCATAAGAAAATGAATGTTATGATACAAGGGAGGAAATGAGTGTTGCGAGTAAGCAACTAGTTCCAACTATGGAATATGCCTATTCTCAATACAAGGAAGTGCATGCAGAATGTGGACACTCGGGGGAATGTTTCCTCTTAGGGTACAGGGTGTCAAGCTGCAAAGGATATAAATAAGGATTTCCTTAGATAGTGATGCAAATTGTTGAGGTAATAGGATTGTAACAAGAAAGAGGGAACCTGAAATAGGCTCAATACTGTAATAAGGAGGATGAAATAAAATTACAACTTAACTCCAAAGAATGTCATTTTTCGTAAATTTAGTCCCCTAGGACCGAAACATTATAAAACAATACCCAAGAGAACTCTTCTAGACACTAGTGACTAGAGTATTCATTTTTCAAAATTAGTCTTATTGGTCCAAAAAAGGGTTAAAATTACACCAAATAGACTTCCTTTCAAGTCCATTTAACGAGTGTGAAAGAGACAAGTTCACTTGATAATATTTTTTCTTTTTTATAGAGTCAGAAAAGAGCATAACTAAGACTTAGTGGAAGTCTCATAGGTATAGGTGTGATGCTCATGAGTAACAATATGAAGTTCAAGCGCAAATTCATATTGAAAATATACAGGACTCCCGGTCCTATGGAATAATCTTTGCATGGGCACTAGATGGCACAAAGGTTCTAACTAGGGCACCCATGTTTGGTAAGCTTCTACCACTCAATAAAGAAACTTTTGATAGAAGTCATAAGATTTTGTGTCGCTAATAAATGGGTTCATGCCTAAGGCATATTGTAACACACCCAACCCCTAAATACCCTTTCTAGGGATGGGGCATCCAATTTTCTCTTTCCCTGGGTCATTTTCGGTCCTTTACTTAAGAAAAACCCTATTTCTTAGCTTTCCCAAAATTTACATATTTCACTGTGCACTCGAACCAACTAGCAAGGTCTTCCTCATGACCTCGGGCTGAAAACTGGGAGATAAGAGCATGCGTTAGCGTAGGTTTTAGCAATTTGGAAGTTGCCGGACTTTGAGAGTTCCAAACATGTTATCAAATTCTCAGATCATCGAATGACGGAGGAGATCGACGATCCACATCCTTTGCCGATACCCTACAATTAAGGAGGGGGATTTGGCGATCTACATGTAATGCACCTTTTTCCAAATTCCCAAAGTCTCAAAATATCTCCACCTTCCCCTAGCCTTTCAGTGTTAGGTTGTCCAAAAGTGGTGGTGTTCATATTACATTTTCAATGTTTCGATGATCGACTATTGTCATTGGACTTTTGGCCTTCGGCGATTGAAGATTATCATTGAATCATTATTTATCATGCCGCATTAGAATTGTTCGAACCCCTGAAACTATCCAGACTTATGGATTCCTGAACACGTCACCAGCCTTGTTGTCTAAGCAGGCATGATTCAATAGTTGACACATGGAAAGGGTCAAGAAATGACATTTGTCCTCCTTAGGGGGTGTTATAGCAAGATTTTCCTCACCATAGCTATATTGCACAAAGGGCCTTTTTCCATTTCCCTATGCAAACTTTTCATCCCTTTTTGATGAATCCAAAGCTTAAAATACATATTGTTCCACATATACATGACCTATCTGCTCTACAACATGCATATACACAGGCTTCTCCACTACAACCCGCGCACATCAGGATTTGTGCCAAAAAATAAAAAATGGAGTCGGGTTTCCATGTCACGACAGGAGATCTCTGATACTTGGCCTTCCATATACTGGAAACGTTCTGAATCGGTCATTCAGTTGAATTTTGAAGGCTATAAGAGAACAATTCCGAGCTATGGAAAAAAAGAAGAAAGCATTCAACTTTGGGAGAAAAGTTACTCTAGAGAAATTACTTCATATTGAGTCTGCATCCCTTTGTCCTTCAAGTCTGAACACAGTGTTCAACACCCAAGCTCTTTCCCTATTGTTGAGAGAACCTCGTTGTCTCTTTTCTATGAGCTTGCCTTTGGTGGAGGATTGAAGTGGTGGAGACCCAGTTGGAAGGAACCTGGTTTCTTGGTTTCTAGCTGTGCCGACACAGAAGTCTGTAATGTTATCACTTCTGCTAATTATTTATTAATAGAAATACTCCTTTCCCATCCAATTGATATCGTGCAAATATATGATTATTATCCATGGGCATGTTTGTAATGTTTATTAATGGACTATGCTATCTAATGTGCTAACCCCCTTTATATTATCACTATATACTTGCGCCACTTGTTTGTTGAGAACTTTTTGCAGGTATAAAGCTTTGGGTCGAAGTGCTCAACAGTGGAACATCATCAAACATTGCAACGAGGTTGGATTCTTTCTTATCTCACTTGCACATTGATTTATATAGCATATGTTGGAATTGAGTAGATTTATTCAGTCATACCTGTCTGTTGTGTTTTACCTTTTCCATAGAGAGTTTTTCCCTCGTAACAAAATTGGTGACTCCACTGGGGAGAGATCTTCTTTCTAAGGGTTTGAAGTACTTTTTCTCCTTGCCTTGATCTTTTTCCTTTTTGGTTCTTATGATGTCACTGCTTGACAGATTCTATTCACTCTGGGTCTGAGTTTTCATCCTTTTTACCCTTTCCTGGCCTTGTTTTCAATCTTGTATGCGCCCTATTTCCTTGACATTTGCGTACACACGCGTGTTGTCTCACTGGTAGCTGCGTATATATGCCATGTTTCCCTGAAAAAATGTGTAAACCTTATTTCCTTGCTTGGTTGCTTGGTTTGGTGGTTTTTGGGTGGGATTTGATCATTGTTGAGCCTTCTTAGGTCTCTGTAGTGCTTGTTAAGCTTCTCTGGGTTGACAGGAAACCTGTTTGGAGTTGAACTTTTGGGCGTAGTCTTTCTCATCGTTTTTCATTTTTTTGATTTGTCCTTGAACTCTAGGTTGGTTGCTTGGCTACTTGGTATTCTGCTTGAGTTATTTCTTTTATACCCAGTAGGATTTATATATCAGGTTGCTTCTCATTCCATGCATTTTCTTTTTGATATATTGAAAATACAAAAAAATAGGCATTTTTCGGTTGGCATTTTTGTCTTTGAACCTTTATCATTAGCTTAGTGCATTTAGTGAAATATTGCATTTACTTATGAATTACAGAGTTGAAATTGAAAATTGCAATGTTTTTATATGCATGTCATTCATTGAAAAGTTAAAGATAGACTTTGCATTATATTCATATTTATTTTCTTGCAAGGTCATAACATCATGAGCTTCACTTCCATACCTTTTTGAGTAATCAAAACCAATAAAATTTACGCTTTAAACTAAAATTGATTAGTCACAAATTTATTTTTAGGGTGCACAAACTAATCTAGGATTTAGTGCCTTGGAATAAGATTTTGTGAGTAAACTTCTCCAAGGCAATTAAATCAACATATATGTCTGAGACAGGGAGTTGAGAATTCCATTGTATAATTGGTAAGATCAGGAGGCTCCGCTCACATCGGAGTTAATCACAAGGTCACGTGAAGTTAATTGAAGGGATAACCCCTGGATACTCACCTAGCATTAGAGATATTTTTGTGAATTTATTCATATTTGGGGATCTTACTAGTACCCATACCTCTATGAGAGGAGGTTATTTCAAGGTTTTAGGATTTTCTACCCTGCCCATACAGTGATCCATACTTACGACTGCTCGTCTGTGCATCGGTTATACAATGGTTTATTAGTTGCTTGACTTAGGTATCTCATTGGTTACTTACAGGGGTTAATCTTCTTGTACCTTGGGTCAGATAGGGGTCGGACAACACACAACCTTTATGGAGGATTACCTCTCCGGGGGGATCTAACTGACTAGTTGTTAAGCCCATGAGGGCCCTTATAATTGATTCTGTTACCTCAAAACTTTGGCGGGGTGTCTTAGGTCCCTCTTGGATGAGACATACCTTCTTTAGCGAGGGAGGCCACTCAGCCACTTTAGCCCGTTTGCATGCATATTGGCTGTTTGAATTTTTGGTATGCTCTTTGACTACTAGTTGGCCTTATGATATTTTTTATTTTTTCGAGTCATAAGTTGTCATGGAGTCAGACCAGCATCCCCACCGGTCCCGTCGGTTGTTATAGTTACCACTAGATTTTGGGTTCTCTCCTTCTAAAAGGCATAGAATTATTAGACGTGGTACAGACACATCCACTTTTTAGACTTGTGGTTCCACAAGGATGAGTACTGAATCTAGTCTTCAGAACATCGGGATTTCTTCAACTCCCATACCCACTATAGTTAGTGGCACCCCTTTAGCTTCTCCAACTACTACAGTTGCAGGACTAGAGGCTTATACCGGGACTATGGCTCGTCCTGTAGTTAATGCTTCCTCTCTTGCCTCGAACCCTTTTGGGGGCCTTGGTCATTCACCGAGTTACAATGTTCAGTCCATCCCTATGGATTCTAGTCCATTTTCTTATGGTATGCCTAACTTAACTTCACAGTTTTTTACTGCTATCCCAGCTGCTGGCCCTAACACTAGTATTGGACTTGGGAGCAATACACCTCCTTACACTCCTTTTCCGTTTGGCGATTCTCATATCCCTCAAATGAATCCTAATATAGGAAGTGTCCCTAATTTTAACCCCAGTTTTAATCCTTTCATAGCTGGATGGAACAACCCAACTGGTGGACATGTTCCACCCTATATCCCTACCTCCTAGGTGTTGATTCCGACCAATACTTTTGGCATAACGAATCCACTTCTATCCTTTGGGTTCCCACCTAGAGGAGGTCGGTCTTACACTTTGGGAAACCGCCAACCCTGATCCAATCCGACTGGGGGAAATTTTCACAATCCTTATCAGAACATTCCTTCTGGAATGATGCCCAACCCACCTTATACAAATCAGCCCGAAGGAGGGCCTTATAATTCTGGACAGGGATTTGGTTCTTACCAGAATCCTGGGTGGAATGTAGTTCCCAAAACACAATATTTTGCGGGAGGATGGGGCCAGATGTCACAACCTCGTCTGCCTTTTCTGACCATGCTCAATCTGCTAGACTTGTCTAAGTTAATGAATGACCTGGTGATTCATGATCCCACATGGCCCTCTGTCCCCACCAAACTTCCTTCATACATTGCAAAGTTTGAGGTTAAGAATGGAGAAGACCATGGTGAACACATCACTACCTTTCACCTTTGGTGCTCATCAAATTCCCTGAACTATGATTCTATTAGATTACAATTTTTTCAATGCACTCTCATTGGAGTTGCTTCACAATGGTATATTGAGCTACCTATGGGGACATATGGGTCATTTAATCAGTTGGTGATGGTCTTTCTCAACCACTTTCAATTGCCCATTTGTTATGATGTTGGCCTCGAACTTTTTTCGAATTTATGCCAACACACTGCCAGTCATATCTCGGATCATATCCAGAAGTGGCGTAGACAGAACCAGTTGATTAAGAATCCTATACCCCCGACCTTTCTCCTAGAATGGTTCCTAAAGTCCTTGCACCCTCCTATCTCGAAGGATGTTTCTACTTTTGAGGTCTCCAATGAGGAAGAAGATATCTCTAGAGCCCAACAATTAGATTTAATATATGCTTAGTCTGGGATGTTATATCACCTTCTTCCAGCAGCACCACAATCAAATTACAATCCTAGGAAAAAACCCGGACCTCATGCTGATGGCATTGTAGGGTCTACCAATGTAAAGTCCTCAGAATCGGTGACGAAGTCTACTGGAGGATCATATTCGTCTGTGTCCTCCACACCCACCCAGTGGGCAAATGTACATTCCATGCAATCGTCAAAAATCCCAAATGGTGACCAACAACCAGATGGGAATAAAAGGAAAAGTTGAAATAATCGTAAGGGTGGAAAAAATGGTAACAAACCCAAGGACAAATATAATAATGGGAAGCAGAATGATAATGCTGGAGAGGACAATAAAGAGAAACGTAAGGTGAAATTTCCTTGTAAAATTTTTACCAATGACCAAAGTACGCATTTATTCCTGAAACTCACGGAGGTTGTGAGGCTTTTAAATCTATTGCGCGCTGTGCTAGCGAATCCATTCCCACACAACCAACACTTATCCTCAAGCTCTTCGAATGTCGAAAATGTGGCCGATGGGAGTCAAAACCCATCATTGCAAGATGGTGATTGTGTATGTATCAACATGGTCGATACGAAAATTGATATAGCCACCCGCTCTTGATATTATAGCTCTTTGCAAGCTAACTCTGGTCTAGAAGGTCCCCCTCCTCCTCCAGAGACAAATTTACAGATTGAGAAACTAGAGCCACCACCTCGTATTCCAAAAGGAGTACTTAAGTGCTCTACCCACAATCCTAATGCTAGAGCTGCCCAGAACTACTCTATTGTTGAAGATAGGGGCCAAAACCCTTGTGCAATGTCAGCTTTAGAGGTACTCCAGATGCGTTCCTCATAGAGGAATGCCTTACTCTCTGCCTTAGGAGCTCTTAAACCTAGTGGCTCAAAAGTTATCAAGTTTAATGTCACGGATGTGAAGCCTCACTTACCTTACCATGTGGATTTCCAAATCCACGTGGAGTATTCCAAGTATACCATTAAATGCGCGATTGTTGATGAAGGTGTTTCCACCTGCGTGATGTCCATAGTCTATTGGAAAGATATCGGTTCTCCGACCCTTTTGACGCCAACCTTCCCTCGACGGCACGGTCGCCTTCACCAGGACCTTCAACGACTCGGCCCGAAGAGTCGATGCTCTTCCAACTCCCCTCGGGAGCCTTTGTTGCCCACAGGATGCTCCTCCACGATCTCCTCTTCACGTATCGGGAGATCGGGTCTCGCGATATCGCGAGTCTTGCAACACTCTCCTCGTGCAATCAAACACCGAAACCCCGATCCCCGATGTCAACGGTCAACGGACCCTAGTCCTGTCGGGGTTTTCCCTATCGGGAAATCGACGTATGAAAGGTAGCGAGTCACTCACCTTTCACAACTCCGAACGCCGATGCGCGATGCCACGTGTAGTCCACTATACCTTTGGGTCCCACGCTGTCATGTCCCCCTCAGGATTTCGCGGATCGCGAATCCACAATGTAAAGTTCCTTGCTGCTGGAAACCCCGAATGCCGAACCCTCGATACTCCGGATTCGTGCCACCTGTCCCTCCAACGATCGACGGCTCCGATTAAATCGAGGAATCGCGACTCGCGGTATCAACGTGCATGAGGTTCTTGCACTTGCCAACCCCGATATGCCAATGTGCACTGGTAAGGAGTTCTTCCGTGCACCCGCGAGTTAACCCTCCCGCAACTCCTCCACGATCTGACGGTCTACGGGATTTCGAAGATCTCTTCTACAACTTCAAGTCGTCGATTCTCTTCCTCTCGGAATGAATCCTTTCTTCGCCACCTTTGTCCTGTATGAACCTTCCTCTCGGTTCTATTCCACAATGAAACAAGGAGTTATCCCTCCTGAGCTTTTACCAACTCAGACTTCTTCAGAGACTTCTTGAACACGCTCCCTGTGCTCGGTCTTCAACCACTTCCAACAGTGAGGAAGTCTTCCAGTTCCTGTGCACTCCCACTCGCAACAGCCTCGGCCCTTCTCTTCTCAGCCTTGCTACTGAGATTTCACATCCAACCTGCACACAACTGCACGGTTCGAACAACCAAGCCGACTCAAGGAAAAAGAGAACAAAAGTTCAACTACTTAGCCTCCTCGACGCACTCTATGCGGAGGTATTCGACTGCACTCGATGCAGGAATCTCCTGG
>ML789161.1:198015-219501 GCA_009831015.1 Picea engelmannii | reverse complement strand
CCAAACTTCGATCTATGTTAGGAGTTCAAGAAGTTGTCATTAAGGGGGGATAGGCTCTAATGCCTCCTTCCTTCTCCTATTGTGTCACTATTGTAAATCCTTCAATCCTATCCCAAATTTTTCTTAAGGGGGGATGTTAGGATATTTAGACACTTAGGAGTTAGTTATGATCTACTTGGTCTAATATGTCGTTAGGTAAAAGTGTGTTTCTTAGTGTGTTTCTTTAGTATGCATTAGTATGCATTTGTAGTTAGGAAATCCAACAGTCACGATATGTTCCCGACATAGAGTGATCCGATGGTTCATACTCTCCTTGATCTTAACGGCCATTGATCCATGGATTAACACCCGATTGGTCCATGATCTCTATTTAAAGAGAATGGAGGGTCATTTGCCAAAGATTGATTGTGAGAAACTCTCTTGTAAAATCTCTCTGTAATCTTTTTCTTTGCATTAATAAACTACTCCAAGTGGTCGTGTTGCCTGGGGATGTGGATGTTTCCCCATAGGGGTTTTACCACGTGAAAACATCGGTGTGATGATCTTTGATCTGGTTATGTGAGTGGTTACTAAAGGTGTTCGTCCTTTGTTGGAATACCTATGTTGTTGAAGACCGATCATGTTACCTCACCGACAGATGAGGAGGATCCTGTTCTTAGGCCTGTATGGGCCACCTCATTGTCTTGTTCACATGATTTATTAGATGAGACTTTTTCTTCAGTTGAAGCCATCCTCGAAGCCATGAATGGTTTTGAGAGACCTTGGGAATATATGCATCATCGCTCTTATTTTCTCCCAAGTATTGAAAGAATTGAGAAAGATGAATTTCGGTCTACCTTGATTGAGATAGTTGGTCACGTCGTAGTTCCACTTGATACACACAACATTTATGTCGAACAAAACATGGAGAGTATTTCTCCTACCATCTCGATCGATATCTCTCATACCCCTGGCAAGATTGAAAACATAAATATAGGTGCAGATTGTTCGCTAGAAGAAATTTTGATCTACACTAATCTCTTCAAAGAATTTCGAGATGTATTTTCTTGGTCATATGAAGAGATGCTAGGGATAGACCCTCGTATTTTCGAACATGAGATTAGAACTTACCCAGATGCTAAACCTGTTTGACAACATCTTAGAGTTGTAAATCCTAGGAAGGCCCCTACTATTAAAGCAGAGGTGGAGAAGCTACTTAATGTTGGCTTCATCTACTTGGTTCCTTTGACTGAATGGGTATCCAAACCCATTCCTACAAATAAAAAGAAACGAACCATCCGAGTTTGTATGGATTTTCGTGACCTAAACAAGGCTTGTCCTAAGGATAACTTCCCCACACCTTTCATTGATCAGATTCTCGATGAGTGTGCGGGAAGCGAGATATTTTCTTTTATGGACAGATTTTCAGGGTATAACCAAATCCAAATCAAACCTAAGGACCAACACAAGACGAAATTTATTTGTCCTTGGGGTAATTTTTCATACCCGAAAATGCCTTTCAACCTTAAAAATGCTAGATCAACCTTCCAACATGCCATGACTTTCGCTTTTCACGATCTCAAGCACATATTCAAAGCCTACCTTGATTATCTTGCTACTCACTCTCGCAAGAGAGTGGATCACGTTACACACCTTCGGCTTGTTTTTGAAAGATGTCGTTACTATAGAATCTGGTTAAACCCTCTCAAATGAATCTTTTGCGTTAAGTCTAGTCATCTTTAAGGATTTTTAGTTTTTGAGATCAAGATCATCGTATATCCTCTTAAGGTTGAGGCAATAATTCAGTTTCCTCCCCCACGCATGATTATACAACTTCAAGGTTTATAGGGGAAAGCTAACTTTCTACATCGGTTCATAGTGAATTATGCCAATATCACTAAGGGTTTCATGCGCCCCTTGAAGAAAGACACCCATTTTATCTAGGATGAGCGAGCCCATGATTCTTTCAATGCTTTGAACAAAGCCTTAGTATCGGCCCCTCTGTTGAAGTCTCTTAATTACAATAGAGATTACTTGATTTATATTGCCGCATCTGAATAGTCGATTGGTATGGTTCTATTTCAAGAGGATGATGAGCTTCATGAGCACGTCATCTACTATCTTAGTTGAAATTTAGTTGGTCCTGAGCTTAATTACTCTCATGTTGAAAAGATAGCTTTGGATGTTATTAATGCAGTCCAACATTTACGTCACTATATATTGCTTTGCAAGACTACTATGGTTGCTAATGTCAATTTGTTTCAATACGTCCTTACCAGGTGTATCATAGGGGGGAAATATAATAAATGGATATTCATCTTACAAGAGTTTGATCTCAACTTCACTTCGATCAAGTCCAAGAAATCACTAGTGTTCGCAGAGATAATATCTGATTTTCCATGATTAGATGAGGATGTTATCCATGTTGATTCATTTGTGGATGAGCACATTTTCCTTGTCTCTTCATCCGAACCCTAGTATGGAGACATTGTTTTATATCTTCAAACCTTAAAGTTTTCTCAGCATCTCTCACGGGATGATCAATGATGTATTAGATACCAAGCCAAAAAGTATACCATCGTCAGTGAAAATTTGTATATCTGAGGAATAGATGATATCCTGCGTCATTTCTTAATTCATGAGGAAGCTAAGTCAGTCCTAAACGATTGGTGGTCACCTATCTGAGCTTGCGACAGCCAAAAAAATCCCATGAGACGGTTATTTATGGCCTACTATATTTAAAGATTGTATTGAAGAAGTTAAGAAGTGTCACCTCTTCCAGGTGTTCACTCGTAAAATGCGCTCGCATCCAGCTCCTCTTCATCCAGTCATTACCGTTGTTCCCTTCACCAAGCGGGGGGTATATTTCATTGATTGCAACCCAACTTCGGCTGGGGGGCATCAATAGATTATCGTGGTCGTCAACTACTTTACTAAGTGGGTTGAGGCCATGCCTACCATAAAATTCGATGGGAAGACTAGAGCCTTCTTCATGTTCAACCAAATTATCGCCCAGTTTGGTAGCCCGAGTGAGATTGTCACTGATCATAGAAGTCACTTGCAGAATGAAATGATGGTAGAAATAGCATCTAAGTTGGGGTTTAGACATGGTCATTCATATCCTTGTTACCCCCAGGAAAATGGGCAAGTAGAGGCCGCCAACAAGTCTCTCAAGACCATTTTGCAAAAAACTATCAGTCGGAGTAATTCCAATTGGCACATCATGCTATATCTCGTGCTTTGGGAATACCAAACCTCGGTTAAGATTTCCACTGGTTTTTCCCCTTTATAGTTAGTGCACGGGGTGGAATCGATCCTTCCTATTTAATGTGAAATTCCTTCTCTTAAGTTGGCAGTTGAGCTCCTATCTGACACTTCAGATTTAGAGCGAAGCCTAATACACCTCGAGAGTCTTGAAAAGCAGCTTTGAGATGCCTTTACGGCTATTGAGGTGAATAAGAAACGTGTCAAGGTTCAGTACGACAAGTTTGTCTGTCCCCGATTGTATGCTGAGGGTGACTTGGTCCTCTTATATGACCAAGCCAAAGAACCGATAGGGGAAGGCAAGTTTAAACCCATGTGGCACGGTCCTTACATCATGCGACGTGTTTTAGAAAAAGGAGCCTACAAATTGGAAGATTATGAAAGGAATAAGTTGGCCAAGCCTAGAAATGGGTGCTACTTGAAAAGGTACTACGCTTGAGCCCTAGTCTTGGGTGAAGCTCTTTGAATACTAATGTAATTTAGTGTATATACATATATTTTCCCTTTCTTTTTGTCTTTGGATTGCTTATCAAAGTTTTCCCTTTATTTACAGATGTCAATGGAGTCTTCGGTCTACCTAGGATTCACAGATGGAGTGAGTCGTCATACACAGAACTTGGCTTCTGTCACTTGGGTGGTTTACTCACCTGAGGGCCTACTGGTGTCTTCAGGTGGAATTTTCCTAGGGCTATCCATGAACAATGTGGCTGAATATAGTGCCTTCATAGAACTTTTACGTGATGCTATCTAACATGGTATTCACTCTTTAGAAGTTCGCTTGGATTCCTAGTTAGTAGTATGTTAGTTGAATGACAGTTACCACGTGCGTGATCCTACTTTACTCCGATGATTCCTATGGGTACGTATTTTAGAACGACAATTTGATTTTATTACATATTATCACATTCCTAGGAGTTCTAATCATGTATTCGATGCCTACGCTAATTACGTTTTAGATTGGCATTTGTCACATTAATAAATCAAAGAAAACCATTAAATCAATGTACACATTGCAACATATAAGTAAAGTCAAAGATCCTTTTTATATTTCAAAAATATGGTGTTTATATTACAAAATTGGGGCTAAAACCCTCAATACACATATACAACCAGTATACATATCCCATGACATCTATGCCTATGGCGCCGGATGTGTGTCATGGTACCAAACCACAATGTTTGTGAGATGTCGGAAGATTCATACCCATGCTCTAGGTACACCCACCACCTATCCCTGCATGGCTTCAGGTAGATCCTCTACATGAACCATTGGAATCCTCTGTTTCAAACGAGATAGGTTTCCCTCAATGTTTTGTACGACTCTCTCCACTTCTCCTCCCGTCGCCTCATCTCCTCGATTCCTCCATCTATGTCTAAGGAATCCCTCTGGCCATCGCAGACCCACATTTGTGATTACACAAATGTATAGTTAATATTTAAGCACCATCCCAAAAACATTTTTGTCTCATAATACAAAAATACAAAAAAATGAAATATTTAAAAACGTTTTACCTATGTCACCATAGGTGACCCTGATGGAAGTTGCATATCTGGATCTCCTCTGAAATCGATCCCTGCATAGGGATAATCATCCAGAGAAATGACTTGTCTCCACCACCAGAAGAAAAAATCATCATTGTAAGGTGTTGACACCCTACCTCTCCCCTGTCATCTCATGACCTTGGTCCACTACGCCATGGTTGGATCGCATAGTCCACTAGGAAGGATCTTCACTCTAGGTCCCAGACCTGGAACCCACTCAAAAAATAAACTACAAAGAATGGAGGCAAACCCAAAGTTTTGCTTATCCCTTTGTTTGCACTCTGTCACCTGACCTTTCATATTGATTAGCAGTGAGGTACACCAGTAATAGACAGTGGGTCTCGCACACTCTACTGTGTGAAACATAAGCGGCCTCGATGCTTAGTGCAAAAAATCCGAACCTGTAATCTTGGTCAATACTAGCACAATGATCTTCAAGATGAGGTTATTTATTACCCGGATGGGGACTTGGCTTCTCACCTTGGGAGTCCCTGCTACACAGTGGGCATCGATATACTCTTCAACCTTCATCCCACTCCCTTCTCCATGTGACTTGAGGTTTACAACCTCTCCTCGGCATGAAATAACATTCAAGAAGTAGATGGCGTCTACTTTGATCCTCAATGGTTTTCCATCGAGGATAAATCTTTCTTTATCAGAATCCCAGTAACCCACCAACATCTCCAACAACCTCACTTGGGCCCTCATTCATTTTAGAGCCAAAAATTTGTACAAGCCACATCTTTTTAGAGTCACTTGAGCCATCAGATCCTAATCCACAACTGCATCCACCTCCTCATGCTCTCTCTCTCTCTCCATTCCAAGACCATCCTACAAAACACAAGTCAATTTTTGAGTTAAAACCCCTCTTTTTGGCCATTTGTGTACCTATACACGACTTTCTTTGCACACAGTTGCATATAGGGCTTAATATACACTCCCTGTGGTTCACACAGGAGCGTATACCTTATCGTACACGTGACCTAAACAAAGGCAGGCCGCGTATACCGAAATTCCTAATTTACGCCCTCAAAAACTAAAAAATTGGAACCTAATTCAAAAATGTAATCCATTGAATTTGAAGAGGATGAGATGAAGAGTTACATGATCCATACAGTTTGTGATTTCGTTGCCTGATGCTCCCACAATCTTCATTTGAATCTTGGAGTTATTTTGGTTCACATTGCACTATTTGGGTAAAACTCAAAATGGCATAGTAATTTTTTATTTTATTACCATTTATAAGTTATTTTTACCCACTTTATATAGTTTTATGCCATTTTTTCACCTAATGGACTAATGCAAGAGTGGTTTTGAGTTGCTTTTTGTAGTTTTGACCCAGATTTCTTGTGGATTTCAACGTCATGATTGGTCGTTCGTCACTTGAGGCAGGTATTTTCATAACCTAGCGTATAGGATATGTATCCACTCCATCGTGCATTTTTTGCATTATCCTATAAACACTGTATTTATGTCTTAGGCACGAACCCATTTGTTGCGACACAAAACCTTATGTATGCTATAAGTTGTGTCACAAATAAATGGTAGAGACTTACCAAACATGGGTACCCTAGTTAGATCCCCTTTGTCATTTGGTGCCCATGCCGAGTTTTTTCCTTTAGGACCGAGAGTCCATTATAACTTGATACATGACTTTATGATGAGCCTCATTTCTCATTTATACACATGCGGCCTTAATCCCCGTGGACTCCCAAAAATGAGTCTTAGTTAAGCTCTTTTCCAACTTGTATAAAAACCAAAAAGATTTCCGAGTGATTTGTCCCTTTCACACTTGTTAAATTGGATTGGAAAGGTCATGAGTCTTAGTTAATCTCTTTTTCGACTCATTACCAAAAATAGAAAAGATTGTCGAGTGAACTTGTCTTTTTCACACTCGTAAATTGGATTTGAAAAGACGTCTATTTGGCACAAGTTTATCCCTTTTTCACACCAAGTAGACTAAAAGACATAAAAAAGGATATTTTTTGGCGTTAAGTTGTGATTGCATCTCATGCCCTCGCTTGCAGTATTGATCCTTTAGCCGGTTCTCGCTTTGCGTTATAAACTGTTTCCTAAGCATTTTTTTCATCCTCAACCATGCAGAGCCTTGTTTATATCCTTTGCAATTTGACACCATATACCCTGGAGGGAACATCACCCCGAGTGTCCATATCCTGCATGCATTTCCTTGCATTGAGAATAGGTACGTTCCGCTTTTGGAACTAGTTTTTCTTACTTGCGACACTTGTTTCCTCCTTTGTATCATAACATTCATTTGTTATGAAAAAGAAAAACAATACGTGCGGGAAGGGAGTACTATATTATAATTGGAAACAATCGTGTCACCTTTGAACAGAGTAAAAAATTATTGAGTCCTTGTGTCATCATAATTTTGGGTTTAGCATGGCCTTAGGAAGCTTATCTCATTATAGAGTTTTCTCTAATGACCGGTTACTCTTCCAATCCCTATAGAGAACTTTATTGATGCCTCCTGCATTTAATAGTCACATAATTGATTCTATGTTGCCGGAGTCCACCATATGTCTCATTCTCTTGTTCAAAGTAAGCCTATCAACCTGTGTCGGCCATCCCTCGGAACTTTGGACTTTGCATGTCGGTCATACCCTCAGTTTTTCTCAGAACCACATGATACTATGGTCTTATGATGCACCCTAGCCCTACTTTCATCATTGGTAGGTCACCTTGAACCCAACAGTCGACATTTCATCATTGGTCGTTGACTGGGTGGTTTCCCTTGTGTTCGATGACAAGACATCTATTCACACTTTGGGATTCATGCAGTTTCTTGGATGCCATTAGACTCATTGGTGGTTTCCTCACCTTTGTCAGTAGTTTTCATCATTGGTTTTTATTCAAAGGGTCTTTTTCGTGTACCTCTTGCATTTGGCACACGCGAAATTCACACAGGGTCATTGGTTCATGAACATGTTCTTCATCCGATCTTCACCAAAGTATGAAGCTCCTTCTTTGATCCTCGTGCTGACTGATGAGAGATGACTTAATGCTCTCCTTTCAGTGGGTCTCTTTCCATCGACTTTAGCTCATTTATTCTAGATATGGGACTTAGAGTTTTATGATTACCTTAAGACTTGTAGTCATTAGTGGCAGGTTCTCTCGCCATTGACAGATGGGAATACATCAATGTCTCCCGATCAATGGATTCCTCAGGTGTTCGACATCGACTCCTTTATTTACACTTGTAGGAATGTACTCAGTGCCTTGATAATTACTTTCATTAATGGTAGGGTGTCTCAAATTTGTTAACAGTATACCTCAATGACCAGTAATCAAACGATGTCTCATTGTGTTCAACCTCAACTTCTTTATTCACATGATGTAGACTTGCACCTTCGACAGATATGTAGAAGACTTGAAGACATCACTATGAGGCCACAACTTTCCTGAGTTGTTGCTTCCTTTTCATTGGAACAACACCTATTTGACTATAGTAATCATGGGACATCATATTATACTCCATTGTATACAGATATCTTCAAATTGGTTTTGAGACTGGTTCTATTGCGCCTTGTTTGTGATTATGACAACTTTTGGTAGATAACCGCATTCGTATTTTCCTATTCATTGCCACAGACACATATTTTGTATATTTTCCACATGGATCTACATTGTGTTCTATCGGTAGCCATGTATGTAAAGTCAAAGCAGAATGTAATGAGCAACTAGTCTTTCCAGTTGGGTTTACACCACTCCACTTCTGGGTTATTTATAATGTATTTTGGCCATCGCAGATACTCCTTTGATCTCACACATTAGGGGGAATCTGTTATAGCAAGATTTGCCTCACCATAGCTATCTTGCACAGAGGGCATTTTTCCATTTCCCTATGCAGAATTTTCATCCCTTTTTGATGAATCTTGATCTAAAAATACATATTTTTCCACATATACATTCTGTATCTGCTCTACAGCATGCGTATACGCAGGCTGCTCCACTAAAACCCATGTACATTGGGATTTGTGCCAGAAAATACAAAAATGGAATCCGGTTTCCATGTCATGACAAGAGACCTATGATCCTTGGCCTTCCATATACTAAAAACATTCTGACTCGAGCATTCAATTGCAATTTGAAGGCTATAAGAGCACAATTTCGAGCTATGGAAAAAAAGAAGAAAGAATTCAAATTTGAGAGAAAAGTTACTCTGGAGAAATTACTTCATATTGAGTCTACATCCATTTTTCCCTCAAATTTGAACACAGTTGTTGGCACCATGTTGAAGAGGAAAGAAGAATGATCATGGGAAATAAAGCGTGCATAAAATTGAAGTAACAACTGGCAGAAGAGAAGCATGTGCGCATGGAAGAAAGCATGCGCAAAGGAAAGTGAAAAATGGAGGAAGAGCATCATACGTATGGGAGAAATACCTAACGTAAGAATGGTTAGGGTTTTTGTAATATTCTGAAAGAGGCTAAAGAGCCCGAAATGTATAAATATAGATTCGAAAGTACCATATAGGAGAGTTCGTTAGTAATTGTTAAGGATTTTTTCTGTAATATTCTGAGCGGCATGAACTAATTTGTAAGTTGTTGAGAAGAAGAGACCCAAGGAGAGGTAGATTTGAGGATTAGACCACAGGCCATGGATCCTGGTGCGATTTAGTTCACCTCGCATAGATCTTACCCAGTTTTGTGGAGGGTTGTAAGCGCGAGGCACCGGAAATGTAAAACTATTATAATACAAGAGCCAAGAGCCAAATCTTTGTGGACATAGCCTAGGAGGGGTTGAACCACGGTAACTCTCGTGTAATGTGTTAAATGTATGCATGATTCTTCTTTCTTTCAGAAATTGATGGTTAAACTTGGTTAATGGGTTAACACTTGGTTATGAATCTACTTATAGTTAACTTTAATTAACCTGTGGGATATTCATATGTGAATCAAAGGAATAAGTACTCTCCCTTATGGCTCGTGATATCTGACCATATCCTAGAAACCCCTATCCCATGCTCTATCCTAGGCTGTAAACACCTGAGTCTTACATCCCATTTAAAGCTATCTCAGGTGAGACTGTGCAGCGCTTTCTAGCGTTGTGTTGCCTTCTGGTTTACCAAGAGGGACAATAGTTTTAGAGGCTTTGTTGGAACCCAGAGTGACATGAAGCCTGGGTCAATAAATCAGACAACCCCAAAGGGAAGAAGTAACCAACAAATGGTTCTGTTGTCGTGTTAAGAGGAACAAGAAAGGACTGAGTAAATGAGATGGAATGAATAAAGAACTGAAGGAAGAGAAATGAACCATTAAAAGGGGATGTTGAGACCTTGGAACCCCATGAGAGAAGAAATTGAGGACTGGTTAAGAACCACAGAGCTAGAGTTTGCACAAAAAGACAATAGAAACCCCAGGATCACACCACGTAAATACCTGGATAAATACATATTTACAGATCTACACGAAGTTTTTTTTTGTGATTTTCTGCATCTACTACAAGAGTGTATATTAAGGTTAAAGAATACCCATGCGACGAACCGGATTCGACAACTAGATTGGACTGCAGTACAGATCAAACATATACAACATATGAACAACAAATTCACCTGCAAAGTCGACTTTTGGCTTGATAGTATTGTGGCAGTCTTTATCACGGAATTTGTGGTAGACACAACAAAGTCATACAACGCAGCTGAGAAAGAGTTCATACGAGGACATAAAGGAGCATACATCTGATCACTATATACTTCTATCAAGATACTGCTATATAACAAAGGTGTGATGACAATGGAATCAGATAGCTAGACTTCCCTGCGTGCATGGGGGAAGGGGGGAAGCACTGACAGAGGAAGGAGGAATGGAAGGAGGGAAGGATACAAAGAGGAATAAGGAGGAACCCTTGGACCCGATCTTGATGGATGACAACCAACTCAAGTGGATCTTAGCGTCATCAGGAATGATGCGTAGCAGGGTAACCTACCAATATAAGGTGAATACCAAGAAGAGAGCCATAACTGAGATGAAGGGCTTGACCAGTGATGAGGAAGAGGTAGAGGATCTCTGGGCTGTGGAGCAGATTAAGGAAATACTACACGCCGCATATGAGAGGAAAACAAGAGGCCCAAGAATAGGAGTAGAAGACACCCATTCCTTCAATATTAATGTCAGTGTGGAACCCATAAACCCATGTGCGACCAATACACCAAAAAGAACACCATCGTTTATACAACCAAAGTTTGAAGGAAGTCTGACAGCAGGAAGCACATCAACACAAAGGGCAACAACTGGGGGATCCATTTCAGGCAACCTTAGTCAACTATATACACCACATGGAGGAGGGAGTAGCTTAGTATTTGGAATGGCAGGACATGACCCTACTATCAGATTACCAAAGTTTTGAGGGGGAGCAGCATAAGACCTTGAGAAGCATCTGTTCATTTGCGCAAAGATCTAGGAAGCAAAGCAGGTCACTGATGAAGACACTAAACTTGCATAGCTAGCAATCATGCTAAGGGACAAGACACTAGACTGGTACATGAGTCTAGACATGAACAATGTTCCTGGAATGGCAAGAACACTGGATGACATTAAGAAACTATTGATCAATGAGTTCCATAAGCTAAGCTCAGAGGATAAATACACAAATGACATGATTGAAATATGATAGAAACCAAGAGAATCGGTATGGGAGATTGATCAAATATTCAAGTGATTGAAAGGAAAGTTAAAATACCTTATGACCGACATGCAACATCAACACTTGTTTATCAATTCACTACTCCCACACTTAAAATACCCATTACGACAACATAAGTTATAGACGCAGGAAGAGGCTCTGCAGGCAGCCCTGCAATTGGAAGAGAATCAGTCCCAATAGACGGACTCGTATATCGAAGAATTGAAGGAGGACCTAAAGAACTTAACATTTTAGCTGAACCAGAATAAAAACAAGGACAAACGAGAAGCAGTTTGGTGCACTACCTACAGGACTGAAGGACACCATAAGAATGAATGCCCAACATTTGCACAGTATATGGTGACGGGAATGCCAAACCCACTACCATAGGGAGGATTATGGTGTGAAATATGTAAGAAACCGGGTCATGACCCTTACCACTGCACGATGATGCAGAAATACCAAACAGTCCCCAAGACCTCATATTGCACCTTTTGCAAGTAAGTAGTCCATGAAGACAGAGATTGCAGAACTATGGAGATGATGTGGGAAAGAACATCAGATGCATACATGGTACAGGCAGAAATGATGACTGGGCAGGCAACACCATAGTTCAATCAAGCCCCATACAACACGACACAACAACAGTATAATATCGCACCACAACCTTACACTAACGCGTAGCCATAGTACAACCCAGCAAAACCCTAATACAATTCCACGTAGTATAACCAGGGACCACAGTACAACCCACCGTGAGGTGACCGCGCAACTTATAGAGGAGCAGGACGAGCCAGATGAGGTTTGGACATGGTAGAGGACTTTTCACATGCCGCAATTTCCAACAACCAGGACATTATGCACGGGAGTGTCCACTTCCACCAGTGACTTGTATGTATTTTCGTGCATCGGACCATGATACAGAGGACTACCCGCCATTACTTGGAAAAATCCATGAAAAAAGGAACAAAAATAACCAGAATGTTCATTGGATTTCAGCCGAAGCAAGGGATGATGGTCGAAACATCAATATAGTCACTCAAGGAGGAACGAAAATAGGGAACGACGCAGTTTGACACGAACCAGCGCAGAACCAATGGATAAAGAAGAACATCGACCCCAAGAAGCAGTTCGACGTGAATAAGGAGAAGGAGACTTTTACAGAATCCCGACAAGAATTCCAAAAGGAGAACATTGCGTTGACCACACAGTAGAGCATAGAATCTCCAGAATACGAAATGTCACCATCAATGGACAATACCAACCGAATACAACTCGAGGAACAAGTAAGTACCATCAAATACTTTTTTCAATCATGCATCAAAATGTTGAATGATCCTTCATTTGTCAAGATATTACAAAACATACTAGAAAAATGTAACGGTGAGACGAAACATAAGCCAAAATTGAAAACTATCAACCACCTAGACACAAGAAGAAGAACAAGCAGGGAATTTATATTAAATTCTAACATTGGGGATTTCAATATGGGATATATTATACTATATCTAGGATCCGAAGTAAATGTAATACCAAAATCCACATGGAAATGGATGGGAGAACCTACACTGGGATATTCAACTATTCAATTAAAACTAGAGAATCAACATAGATTCCTACCAATAGGTAGACTGGAAGGAGTGATGTTAGACCTGGATGGGGTGTGCACTAAGGCATACTTTGAAGTCATCAAAATAGTATATGACACAACACCCTACCTGACGCTACTTGGTCTGGATTGGGAATTCAACAACCAGGCCATAATTAACTTAAAAACCAGAAAAATGACATTTGACTCAGGGGACTATAGGGCCATAGCGCCACTCGACCCATCATAAGGCGAGAGGTTTGTAGAAACCACTTGCCTAGATTTAGAATAGATCATCTAGTTGTACAGAACAACTACGCGCGATGCGGATTACATAAACCCAGTTGCATACAGAGTACTCAGTTGGTGAAGCATTACTTCATGCACAATAGACTCAGACACCGGGTTAGAAAGATGGCAGCAAAGGCTACATGAAGTATCCACGAGAAGGTGTGCTAGAATAGACCGCACAGTAAGGTGGATTGGCACAGAAATAAGAGAACCACCCATATTTCATGGGCCAAATGATTTGGAATCTTTCTTGACACAATACGAAGATGAGGTACTAGAAAACCAAAGATTTCTAGCACTGGATTTAGCATTAAAGGATACACCCGCCAAATGGTGGAGTGCACACAAAGAAACTATCATAGATTGGTACCAATGTAAGTGATTACTGCGCATAAGGTTTGGAGGAGAATAGACAGGTAACAAATAACAAAAATATGATGGACTAGGCACACCAGCCGAACACTTGGAGGCGTGTCACACACTGTGGAAAATGATGCCACCAGAGGAATGGTCTCACCACTTCATTCATACTTTAGAGGGAATACCAGCGAATTGGTATACGGACCAGGAAATGCGTAAAGGAACCAAGACATGGGTAACACTCCAACAAAACTTTACAATCACTTTCTCATTTGAACATGAGAACCCCAACATAGATGCAACCCTGAAACAGATCAGAAATTTTATATTCATCGAAGAATCGGAAGTAGAAACTATCACAGAGGTACAACAACAGAATAAGCAGACAGTCAAGGATCTACTATCATGCTACCATGTCCAGGGGGAAGCTCTGGATGAAGACAATCTGCATGATATCCAGATCGAAGAAATCGAAGGCAAGAGAGATGTGGAAGCACCACCCTTAGAATCAGAGGTCATCTCCGCTCCAATGAAGGTAAAGAAGGTTAACAGAGGGACCGCAGAGTGGCCCAAGATGGTCAACATTGGAGACTACTAGGATGAACAGACACTAGAAAGCATCACATAATTGTTGTGTGAATACATTGACCTTTTTCCCACAACCTTTACAGAGATGAAAGGCATAGCAGGAGAATTAGGAGAAATGAAGATACCACTCAAACCTAATGAGAGACCCTTTAAACAATGACCATATAGATTGAATCCCATATATAAACAAAAAGTTAAAGACAAGATCGACAGGATGCTCGAGGCCGGCATTATCGAACCAGTCAAAGAATCAGAGTGGATAAGTTCGATGGTAGTACAAGACAAGAAATAAGGAAGAGGGATCAGAATATGCATCGACTTGAGGAAGTTGAACGATGCATGCCTACATGACCCATTCCCCACGCCGTTCACGGACGAAGTACTCGATAACATAGGAGGCCACAAAGCCTACTCATTTACCGATGGATTCTCAAGTTATCATCAGATTAAGATAGCACAGGAGGATAGACACAAGACCATGTTCACGACATAATGGGGATCTTATCAGTATATAGTCATGCCATTCGGACTGAAGAATGCACCCATGATCTTTTCTAGAGTAGTCATCGCAACATTTAAGGAGTTCATCCATCAATTCCTCGAAGTATACCTGGATTGGATGGTCTACAGCCTATTAAAAAATCATGTGTAAGTGTTACGACTGATGCTAGAATGATGCAGACAGTGCTAGATATCACTAAATATCAAGAAATGCATATTTGGGACATTGTTTGGGATACTATTGGGACACATAGTATGCAAACAGGGTTTTCTAGTGGATCCAACCAAAATCGTAGTAATTGTTAATCTACCAGTGCCAAAAATAGTCCGCCAACTCAGAGCAACATTAGGACATACGGGATATTATAGGAAATTCATCAAAGGCTACGCGCATATTACAATGCCAATGGAAAAACTGTTAAGGAAGGATACAAAGTATCAATGGAATGATGAATGCCAACATGATATGGATACCCTAAAGGAGAAGATCGTCACTACACCAATATTGGTATTTCCATATTGGGAGAAGACATTCCATATACATGTAGATGCATCAGCGATCACACTCGGAGCTATCTTGGCACAACCAAGAGTAGAAAATTATTAGAGTCATAATAGAATTATAACACAACAAAAAGAGAGGGCCTAGCTATGGTTTATGCACTACAAAAGTACAGACATTACCTACTACAAAAACACTTTAAGATGTTTATAGATCACTCAGCCCTAAAATACCTAGTCAACAAGCCAGTGTTGGGGGGGAGAATCTTTCGATGGTTATAAATATTTCAAGAATTTGACTTTGAGGTAATAGTTAAACCAGGAAAATTGAATGCAGGGCTTGACCACCTATCGAGGGTCACAAACAGAGAGGAAATAATGAATTTAGAAGACATCTTTCTAGATGCACATATATTCTCAGTATAGATTGTTGATGATCACTTCCCAGATATCATCCAGTACTTAAGCATAGGTACTACGCCACGAGAATATACCACTACATAGAAGAAGAACCTGGTAGTCTGCAAAGATGACTATCAATTGATCATAGGACATATATGCAAGATGGGCATAGATAATATCTTATGAAGATACGTACTAGCCCATAAACGACCAAGAATTTTAGCAGAAGCCCACGAGGGAATAGCAGGAGGACATTATGTGGGTAAAACTACTGCACAGAAGGTGCTATGCACTGGACTATGGTGACCAACGATCCACAGAGACTCGAAATAATACTGTCAACAATGCAACATATGTCAAAGGGTAGGCAAACCCAATAGAAGGGATGGGATGACACTACGACCACAAGTGACACTTCAGCCATTCGACAAATGGGTGATAGACTTCATGGAACATATTAACCCACCAACCAAAAGAACGGGGGAGAGATACATTATCACTACAATGTAATACCTAACAAGATGGGTGATATTCGCGCCAGTAAAAGATTGCAGTGAAGAGACAGCTGCACACTTTCTATTTGAACAGGTAATTACTAGATTTGGGTACCCAATAATTTTGATGAGTGACCAAGGAACACACTTCATAAATAGCACCATCCAAGTGATGCTGGAAGAGTTTGAAGTTCATCACCAGAAAAGCACACTATATCATCCATAGGAAAATGGCACAGTAGAAGCCTTCAACAAAATCCTAGAAAATGCCTTCACAAAGATATGCAACGTCAACAGGGTCGATTGGGATCTCAAGGTACCAACAATACCATGGGCATATAGAACTACATGTAAGAAGATGACTAGCCATGCACCATTCAAACTAGTCTATGGTCAAGAAGCAGTAATGCCCTTAGAAGTTTTAATACCCACCCTACGTATAACAACCATTACACAAATGATAGAACGAGACATAGTACAGGAAAGACTGAATCAGTTACTGTCAATGGACGAAGACCAAATATTGGCAGGATTCCATCAACAAGTACATAAAACAAGAGACAAATCTTGTCCTGACTATCACATCAAGAGGAATATGTTCAAGGAAGGAGATCTAGTATTACTCTACGATAATAAAGCGTTTAAGCACCCAGGAAAGATGAGAATGCATTAGCTAGGACCATATGAGGTAAAAACTATCACGGACGGAGGATCTGTAAAGTTAATAGATCTAGCAGGCACAGACCTCAGAGGAATGGTGAATGGGAGTCGGCTGGAGCTATATAAGGACAGTCGACCACCCACCGTGCAGTTAAAAAAAAAAAAACGACTGAAAAGATAATGACCATAGCGAAAAAGGAAACATGTAGGAAAGACCGGCAAAAGCAGGCTAACAAGACAACAAAAAGCAGAATTAAAGAAAGGAAAGGATAGAGGGGATGCCACATTAAATGTGCCAATTGGAGACAATAGAGAAGGCATAATGGCAAGTATCGAACCATCATAGATGCATTGAACCTACAATTATGGTGAATTAATCACACAAGGGAGGAAAACGTCCTTGACAAGCTTCATGGAGAGCCCATATAACACACAAGCACAACAACAGTTATTCTATTCACAGACGAAGAACAGGGAAAGAGCAATAGCAACAAAGTTGTAGGAACAGTTCCAGACGATCACCAAGGAGATCGAGGAAGCACAAAGAAGTTAGGTGACTTAGGACGAGTCACATGTCAGTGTTGGGGGACTATTGGCACCAGGCCAAAGAGGAGAGAAGAACGATCGTGGGAAAGAAAGCATGCAGAAAACTGAAGTAACAACTGGCAGAAGAGAAGCATGCATGCATGCAAGAAAGAATGCACAAAGGAAAGAAACAACTAGAGGAAGAGAAGCATGCGTATGGGAGAAATACCTAACATAAGAAGGGTTAGGGTTTTTGTAATATTCTAAAAGAGGATGAAGAGCCCGAAATGTATAAATATAGATACAAAAGTACTAGATAGGAGAGTTCGTTAGTAATTGTTCAGGATTTTTTCTGTAATATTCTGAGTGGCACGAACTGATTTGTAAGCTATTGAGCAGAAGAGACCCAAGGAGAGGTAGATCTGAGGATTAGACCACAGGCCATGGAGCCTGGTGCGATCTAGTTCACCTCACATAGATCTTACCTAGTTTTGTGGAGGGTTGTAAGCACGAGGCATCGAAAACACAAAACTATTATAATACAAGAGCCAAGAGACAAATATTTGTGGACGTATCCTAGGAGGGGATGAACCACGATAACTCTCATGTAATGTGTTAAATGTATGGATGCTTCTTCTTTCTTTTAGCAATTTATGGTTAAACTTGGTTAATGGGTTAACACTTGGTTATGAATCTTCTTATAGTTAACTTTAATTAACCTGTGGGATATTCATATGCGAATCAAAGGAATAAGTACTCTCCCTTACAGCTCGTGGTATCTGACCATATCCAAGAAACCCCTATCCCATGCTCTATCCTAGGCTGTAAACACCTGATTCTTATAGCCACCCATTTAAAGCTATCTCGGGTAAGACTACGTAGCTCTTTCTGGTGCTGTGTTTCCTTCTGGTTTACCAGGAGGGCTGGTAGTTTTAGAGGCTTTGTTGGAACCCCGAGTGACATGAACCCTGGGTCAATAACTCAGACAACCCCCGAAGGGAAGAAGTAACCAACAACAATGTTCAACCCCCAAGCTCTTTCCCTATTGTTGAGAGAACCTGGTTGTCTCTTTTCTATGAGCTTGCCTTTGGTGGAGACCCAGTTGGAAGGAACTTGGTTTCTTAATTTCAAGCCGCGCTAACACGAAAGTCTATAATGTTATCACTTTCGTTGATCATTTATTAATAGAAATACTCCTTTCTTGTCCAATTGATATTGTGCAAATATATAATTTTTATCCATGGGCATGTTTGTAATTTTTATTAACGGATTATGTTATCTATTGTGCTAACCCCCTTTATATTATCACTATATAGTTTCACCGCTTATTTGTTGAGAACTTGATGCAGGAATAAATATTTGGGTCGAAGTTCTCAATGGTGAACATCATCAAACGTTGGAACGAGTTTGGCTTCTTTCTTATCTCGCTTGCACATTGATTTATATAGCATATGTTGGAATTGAGTATATTTTTGTAGTCATACCTATCTGTTGTGGTTTACCCTTGCCATAGAGAGTTTTTCCCTTGTAACAAGGGGTGACACGTGTCCTACTCTAATAGGAACAAGGGAAGTGTAAATAGGCCAAATCTGGGTGACACCTAGCACCTTGGTTACGGTTCCACGTCACCCAGGATGACATCAGTGGGCCACATCACCCCTATTATTCCTGAGATTAAACTTAAGGCTCAAAGAATAATGTTAGGCATCAAGAATTTAATGAATTTTTTAGAAGGTGCTCTTTCTGCCTTTGATTATATAAGACTAAATACTCAAATTAAATTAATAATAGAACATGACAGAGGATGTGTTTCGTCATCTGAGTCGATTAATAAAATCAAGAGATATGGGGGGAGACTTACAAAAATACTAAAAAAAATGAGGTATTAATGACAGATAAATCTTACCTTGCTCTACAATAGAAGAAAATGTAAGATGCACCCTTGAAAGGACATAAGATACAATGATCCAAGTAGCTTGTAGGTCTTAATAGCAAATATAGAGGAAAAATTGCTTTCTTATCAAATAACTGATAAAATGTGATTACAGTAGATGTTGTACTAAGTTTCAACCACTCACTTATCAAGGAGTAACATAAAGAAAACTAAAAGTATGGAATACAAAGGGAGCACATAACTCAAACTATACAAAATTTGGAATCCCTGTCTGCACTTGTATTAATACTCACAAAGGATGAGTTTTCTTAGTTACAATACTACAAGAAGCCACCTATTTTTAATCTTTGAAATATCTATTTATACAAAAGGTTCTCAACCCTAAGCGGTTGGAATTTTCCTTATTTCTAGAATAGTAAAAATTACAAAATGTGAAATTTGAAACGCTTCACTTGCATCTCCCTTGTCTCTTCGCCATGATGGCGGAGACATTTTTTCTTCATGTACTCCAACTCACAAAAAATTTGGTCTCTAATCATGACCTATGCATCAATCATTCCCAGACGTGTTGGCTTTCCCTTGCTCGATGCACTAAACGCATGTGCCCACAAATTACACCACTAGCCTGGAGGGCTCTGTGGTATCATTTTCCTCAAATGTATAAAACTTCCTTTCAATATGAGGCAACTTATATTCCACCCTCCTAGCTTCTAGAGATATAGAATGAAGTCTTAAGATAGGGTTGACTATCCATTTAATCATTAGAGTAAGGTCAACCAACTTCAATCGTAAAAATTCATCCTGGGCTTCTTCCATACTTTCTTTGAAATCAGATTGATTTTTTTTCCATATCAATCTATCCCAGGGCCTCAAAGCTATTATCTCTTCCCACATATAGTGACTCTTTGTCAAGAGCATAGAATGTTTCTTCACAAGATCTTTTCACCTCCCTGGCCAATCTTTTACTTTCAACTATATTAGCCTCCGAATTCTTAAGTATTATATCTCCTCGGGTTTGTTCTGAGAGGGATAATCTGGTGGCCATGGCAACTTCCTCCTTTGTTGATGATAGGAAAACCTCCTGGAATGTCACTGTAGCTGTAGTGGCCTCCTTCTATTTTGTGCAAATATTATCTAAAGAGCATTTTTCCAATCGTTAATAGTTTTGAATTCCTTCTATTTTAGTCAAAATTCTTTGATGGGATTATCCCAGCTTCTCATGTACCTCTAAAGCTTGGGCCTGAAAGGCTGATATATCCACTGCTGATTTTTTGGTTAGGCTTATTTCACTTGCAACTGTTTTACCGATTCCTTGCTTGCCTATGAATTTATCTGCATCTCATCAAGATTGATCTTGAGTTGTTGAATTTCCTACCTATCGTGGGATCTAATCTGCTCAAACCCTTTAGTCATATATCTCTTGACTCCCTGCTCTACAGTATTTATTTTTTCCTACAACTGGCTCACCAACAGATCCTTATGCTTCAACTTTTCCTTCAGGTTGCCCACCGAAAACTTGTTTGCAGTGGCAAAGGATCCTAATGAATCTGCTATCTCCGTAGCGAAATCTGTTTCTTCTTGGGCCTGTCCATCATACAATACTCTATGCCTCTTGATAGGCACACCCTCCCTCTGATGTATTTATCTTTTTACTACAACCTTTCTCTTCTTTCTAAAGAAGATGTTGGAAGGGGGCATCTCTTCTACCGAAATAGGAATGATATCCTCTATGAATACCACTTCGGCACTAGGGTTCCCTCTACTATATTGTATTGGTGTGATAGATTGAATGGGGTTGCCAATCTCGGTGGATGGTTGTTTCCCAGTTGTGTCAATGGCTGACTTGCCTGGTGTGAATGGTGTTTGTTCTTCCCCATTTTTTATTGAGGCTTTAGCCTGAGCTTTAGCTTCATCAACTACTGGGTTTTTCAACATGGTGTCCTCCAAATGAATCAAAACCTTGGTTTTCTTCAGATGTTCTTGAGCATCCTATCCACTGAATCTCCCTGTTTCAACACTCTGGGTCTCAATTCTCTGTGTAGCCTGAGGTGTCGGGGTTTTGTTGGAGATATGGCTATAATAGAAGACTGACGCAGATGGTTAAAGTTTTCATTGATGGCAATCGGTTGGTTATGGAGCACGCACAAGTGCTGAAACACAAATGCTGGAACACAGATGCTGAAACACAGAAGACGCAGACTGTCAAGGTTGTCATTGATGGCAATCGGTTGGTTATGGAGCAGTCAAGGTTG
>ML789161.1:97604-190602 GCA_009831015.1 Picea engelmannii | reverse complement strand
TTGAAAAATCTGTGTCTCATACTTGTGAATGAATGTTGTGTGTGATTGATGTTCTTTATGCTATCTGCTTTATGTTTATAACTCTGGATTTCACAGTAAAGACTCACTGCCACTAAGATTAATGATTCAAAGTTAAAAAGTGAAAAATGATTAATAATCTACACTAACTGATTCACCCCCCCCCTCTCATTTAGTTCATACCTGTAACAGGTTTCTCCCTACAATACTTTGGGAAGTCCATTTATTTGATGCTTCTGGAAGTTATAAAACTCGACAAATATATATGGAGCTAGATCTTGAACTTGACTCAATACCTCTTGATAAGAGCTTGCTCCTTGGAATATTTCATCTTGAGGAGAATCTTTATGTTCATATATTTTCAAATTCTAGAGGTCCATGTGATTACCTACGACCTTTTGCAGATCATGCTTCTTGAATTCGATATTTATCAGCTTGATTTCTTCCAGGGCCGTGGCTTCTACTTTTGAGTGGCCAAAATCCATCATAGAAAACATACCAATCTTTATGGGAAAGGCGAGCCATACCCTTTTCTGTACTACTTTTAGCTCCGTACTAATTCCACCATGCACAGTTTGATGTGCTACTTCGCTACACACCAATCGATCTGGTAAAAATTTAGGAGAGCATGTGGAGGAACTAAACAACCAAAAACCCTAATATAGGAGAAATGCTCTTCAATGTACAAGTCAGCTATCTTCCCCAGATTAGCCACTATTTTGTCAGAAATCATGGGAGGTGGGAAACCATATTTAGTGGTATGCATTGGCACCACCACCCAGTTGTATATTTCATAGAAGAAATATTTGGCTTTATATTCCCAAAGTTTTAAATGATAAACATGTATGGGATCAACACTAGCTAGAGTCCAGTTCCAGCCCATCAGACGAAAAGGTGTCATAAAAAAGATGACGTCCATCAGACAATTTGTACATTACCTATAAATGTTATGGCTGGAAAGACCCAACTATGGCCTTTTGTGAATTGAAGATGGTCATGGTCAGGATATCAACGTTTTTCAGCACCCAACCAATCATATCATTGTAAGGAAGGAGACTAGGCCTCGTTGCTATCTTATGTAGCTCTGATTGGGAAACAATTTTGTATTTGGTAGCCATGGTCTCCGTATCCTCATCACCTGAATCATATGGCCAGTTGACAAATTCATGTTGTAGAATATTGAATAGCTACGTCTAGGATTTAATGGTGTCTATTCTTCTGGGCGAAGTATTGGAAAAGCCATATGTTTTCTGGCTTGTGTTAGGACCCTATAATGTACCTTTTTTCTCATACTTTTTTCTATCATTACATCCTTTTCCCACTCACATTTAATCCTACATTATCACCTTAATCTATTTTTCCAAAGGTATATAACGTTTCTTCTCTTTGTTATATGTTTAATTTGTTTTACATGTAATTTTACATTACTTTCATACTTAGCCATTAATCAGAAACATATAGTTGCTAAAATAGTGTGAAGACTGTAGTTAATATATCATTGTTGCTTGAAGACCACGTTGCTGAAACAGTCAAATAGTACACAAATCCCGTTGTTGAAACAGTCTGTGATTTGCGACGCTGAAACAGTATTTCACATACAACAGTAACAAGAAAAGATAATTAAAAGAGATGTTACACTGGCCACAACAACTGTTCCTCAATCCAGCACCATTACAACCATTGTTGTTTCTTGAAGACCACGTTGCTAAAATAGTCAAACAGTACACAAATCCCGTTGCTGAAACAGTCCATGATTTGCGATGCTGAAACAATATTTCACATACAACAGTAACAAGAAAAGATAATTAAATGAGTTGTTACACCGGCCGCAACAACTATACCTCAAGCCAACACCATTACAACCACTGTAACAACATTTTTCCATAGAAGATCAGAATATCCTATTCCAGCATAGAAGATTAGATCAGACTAAGAATTGGATTTGTTTGTACATATGTAAATTTATGCTTAATTATATTAAGAGGATTCTCCTCTTTAAATAGGGGAGAAATCAACATTAGAGGGGAGATTACAGAAGGCTTATCTAAAAGGGAATTATAGAGAAGGAGCATGTTCACTTTTGATATTGTAACTTGTCACATTGGAAAGATGAATAAAAGATCATTTTGAGCATTTCTTCTTAGTTCCCTTTCATTTCTGGGGAATCTTGTGAGAAGGAGAGGGACCACCTTCTTCACAAGATTCACCCATTAGTTTATGTAGTGTGTTAGTATTGTTTTTATTCATACCTTGTTAAAACTCTGTTTTGCTGAAACTCTATTTCAACTGATTGTTACATCGTTTTCATACAATTCAATCCTAGGTAATTGTTGATCATTTTGATTGGTGATTCTGTTTGTAGAATGAGTTTATGAAAGTGTGATAGTCAGATACAGGTGATGAAGATTCCTACTTTGGGGAATAGGGTCCTGTTCTCTGTTACATAATAGTTAGTCTTCTTTGCAGTATGCTGAAAGGTTCCTTTTCCCTAGATTGTTGTTTCTTAATGTAATCCAGGATTCTTCTGATAATTATTTTCCTTTGAATCTTAAACTCTGTAATAGATAGATTGATTTTACTGTAATTCAAAGTAGAACTTCAGTCTGTTCAAAGAAAGGTGTGATTAGTGGACTTTTTACTACAACTTTAGATTGCTTTTGAGATTGAGCATATACAGTGTGTGATTGCCTTTGAAATAAGCATACTTCCCTGGGTTGACAATTTATGTGACACTTGATTTTTTTAATTAATAAGCAATTATAGTGACCAACAACTTGAAATTTCACCAATCCCTTTAACCATTTTTTGCAGAGCCATGATAGTAGTAAACCCATCACTGTATCACCTGTCACAGAAAATGCACAAACTTATTATCTCGCTAAGCTTGTTGTTCTGTGAAAATGCAAATAGAGTTCAAACTTCAATATCTTTTTCACCTTAAGAGTATCAATTTATGCATACCTTAACTGAAAATATATTTACTTTCCTTAATGGAAAAGATTTATGCGGGGTTCTGAGATCTTATTCGAAATGATTGTTGTAGATCGATTATTAATGCCATTAACGTCTGGTGGTTCATGATCGGGAAAATCATAGATGAATTTTGAATTTATCTGCATTATGATTCAACGAAAGATTAATCACGAGATAATTGTCATTATTGCATCAGTTAATCGCACTTAATGTTAAGTAAATTTCAGAATTTCAGATCTTGGGATATCTTATAATAGTTCAAGATGTGATTTCCGAAACACAAAATAGCGGTGTGATTAATTAATTTTAATCATGTTTAATCCTTTTAAATAATCATGTTTAACCTCAAATATTTTGGGGTTTCGAATCTCGGGATATTGATAGTCGCTCGAGGCAGGATCCCCAAAATGCAAAATCACGACATAGTTATTTAATTGTTAATCATTTTTAATCCTTAATTAACCTGACTTAAAGATTAATAAATTTCGGGAGTTCAGGCTTCGAGATATTAGTGATATGATAGATGGTGAAGACCCAATTTCCGAAATTGCGAAACTATTATTCGATTTTTTGATTGGATTTTAGTTTCTTTTTAAGTATTTATTTCTTCATTTGTTTGGTCAATTAACTTCATTTAAAAAATCCAGCAGGTCATTTCCAGAAATATACGTCAGAGATTAAGGGGTATACGTGTGTGGTGACTTGGATCTTTTGAATGCTTTTCGTGTATTGAGACTTTGTAAATGAGGCATGTTGAAACACCTGAACTACGAAATTCTGAAACCCAAAATTTTGAAGTATTCTATAGAGATTTGACTATTTAACGAGTAGGCATCTCCATAACTTTTGAGAGGTTAGGATCGTTTGATTTGATGGAATATTTCATCAATGACGATAATCAAGCACGTGCTATTTTATTTTAAATGGAAACATAATTTATTTAAAGACTAAAGTTCATAAATTTATATGTGTTCCAACATAGGCTCCATCTAAGGATCGCGTCTCCCTGTGAGACACAGAAGAATAGTAGATCAAGTGCCTTTATTGGGTAAATGGAGGCATTATTGCATTTTTGTGAAATGCATTTGGGAAAAGATCACACTGAGAAAAAGAATTTCAATCGAAACTTAGAAAACTTTCAAAACACATCAAATCATGACCTTTAGTTAGGCTATTTGAAATTTCTCTTTCTTAAAACTGTATTCAAATTTGCTTAAGATAATCGAAACAACTTTAACTGATCTATCAGACTCTGTTCACTTTTGTTCGCATCAAGGAAAAATAATTTTAATGATTTAGTCAGGGAATCCTGCATAGGCTTAAAATGTAAATCTTGTCGAAAAGGGAACTAACTACCATAGTACATTATAATACATGTATAACAACCTTGCAGATATCATAGACATTGCTTCACTGCCAGTGAGCTTGTTCAGTACTGCGGTGAAGTTATCTAATTCCCTCATTGAATTTCCTTTCACGATTTCAATTAATCATTTTTCATTTAAATGTTGAGATGAGGGAAATCATTTAATGAATTTCCTTTCATCATCTCTCTTTTTTGGATTACATGGGGGAAATCATTTTCTGAATTTTATTTCACCATCTGTATTATATTTTTAAAACATGAAGTGGGGGCCATCAATTTGTATGTAATATACCAGGGACGATATCTGTTTATAATTTAGCAACAAAGGTCTATCAACTCGCTTTGATTACTTTGGGCAAATCCTCTTCCGACCTTCAAAACACCTTCTCCTATAGGAAAGTTCTCACGAGGATATTTTATTTTCTAGGGATTTTCCTTGAGCGAAACTAATCAATTTAAATCTTCTAGAAGGGATAAAGTAGTCAGGATTAGCCTAGACATACTTTCTTTCAGTTAAATCAAGAGGGGCGTATAAATTTTCGCCTAACATTATTTTGAAGACATGTTTCTGGGTTTTCAGAGTTAAGGTGAAGCCTTTTTTATTTTATGAAGACCATGGAAAGGTATTTAGAATCACAGGACAATACAATTCGAGGATAAGCAGGAAAAAAACACAATGAGGATTCAGATGTTATGTTGCAAACATGTTCATTCCCACGCAAGTTTGTTTATCGATTCTGGAACTTTTCTTTAAGGTATTTTTATTGCTTATTTTCTTATTATGAATTTTATTTCATTTTTTTAATTTTAGTTTTATTTTATTCAATGAAAACTCTTGAGATTAAACCGTAATTTTGTATTCCTCTGGTTGTAGAGTAGGTGACAATATCTATACAGATGAGACTTATTTCATACTCAGTGATAACCCCTTAAAAATTTGACTTGAGTCAATAGGGTAGAAGCTCATACCTCAGAGTTTCTTTATATTTTCAACCAAGTAAACCATTTATTTGTCACCCGTTTCAAGAGAAAACCCATGTTTTGAAAAGTGAGTATTGATTTTTGATACATCTTATCTCTTGACTATCAACAAGGATCTTGCCTAAAAATAAATGTGATAAATGTAGGAACTTCTGTAGACCATAACTCTATGAGTTACCTATATTTATATTTTTTTTTATATGAAATAAACAAACCTGGTTTTATTTACAGTGAAATCAAAAACTTACCGAAGAAACGAAGAACTGCAAACAAAATAAGAAAATGAAACCAGTTTGTACAATGAGAGTTTGGAATCTGATTACTGCATGAAGTGTTTTAGGAAGCGCCCGTTGATAGGGGTGTTAAGGATTTTCCCGTCAAGGTTTTCTAATATAAATGAATTATTTTCCTCTGAATCAATGATCTTGAAAGGTCTGAACCAGATGTGATCAAACTTGTCGTGCTTTCCAACGTCTTCCTTTCTAGCATCCCATTTAAACAATAGGTCACCAAAGGGGAACTCTCTGTCTTTATCTCTTTTATCGAACAAGGCCTTCATGTTGTCTTGATATTTTTGAAGTTTCTCGTCCACTTCAACCCTATTTTTATATACTTCAATAAACCGGTTTATCCTTCTGGTAACATCACTAGGTTCCTCCTTCAAGTCTTCCTAGAGTTTCATTATGGGAAGAGAAAGATTTATTGGGAGGACCACAACAGTTTCGTACACCACTTGGAAAGGGGACATTCCGATTGGTTTCTTAGTGCCGATTATATTTTCCCACAAAGTGTATTTCAAATGAGCATGCCATACTTTCTTATTTCCAGTCAACACTTTTTTAATTATGGTGATTAGACTCTTATTCGAAGATTCGGCTAGCCCATTATCCTAGGGATAGTAGGTCATGGAATGTCCTAGCACAATATTGTACTTTTGACAAAAAATCACCATAGCCATGGATTTGAAATCTTGGGCATTATCAGTAACTATCTTTCGAGGACAACCGAATCTTGATAATATGTTCTCTTCTAAGAAACTGATCAACACTATGTCCGTAGCATTTATTGTTGGAATGGTCTCTACCCATTTAGTGAAGTAGTCAGTAGCGGTCAAAATCCACTTATGATGTGCACTTGAATGTGGATGCATTTGTCCGATGAAATCGAGACCCCATTGTTGAAACAAATCTTTTGTTTTGACTGGAATCAAGGGTAGTGCGGGAATCTTTTGTTTGCCTAAGAATAGTTGACAGGGGTTACCGGTTCTGACTTTAGTATTCACATCTATAAATAAATTCAGCCAATAATATCTATCTCTCAGGATTTTATAGGTAGTTGCCCTCCAGGTGTGGTGTCCTCCACACACCCCTTCATGAAACTCATTTATAACATTATTTGTTCCAGCTTCTATTATACATCTTAGCAAAAACCTCAGGGGATCCTTCCAATACAATTGATTTTCAATAATAAAGTATTTTACCGCATGCATTTTTAATGTCCTTGCCTTAGAAGGAGTCATATCACTAGGGCACTGAAGCATAAAGAGATAGGAAACTATATCACTATACCAAGCCAAGGAGGATAATTTTTCTTGAATCTGAGTTTCAAGAGTCTCCACATCAAACTCTTCTATATATGGAAGTTCTTCGTAAGCTTGCAGATGATTTATTTTGAGTGCTCTGAAATTTGATTCGGATAATATCTTAGCTAGACCCTGACCCTTGACGAGTTTGGTCAGTTTTACCTCAAGTTCAAATTCCTGAATTTTGGCTAACCATGGCCTCTTTTCCCATCACTGTCAGGCTAAACCAATATATCCTTGACCGTGCTGGTAGGTACATAAGTGATCACCTTGGAATGAAGAGAATAATTTCTTAAAGATTTGAGGGATTTCACCATTGCGTATGCCTATTTTTCCAGTATATCATATCTCAACTTTGTCTTAGAGACTTTTACTGAAAAATGCTATTGGTTGTTCATAACTTTCATCGTTCTTTTGTAAGAGAATGGCTGCGATAGTATATTCCGAGGAAAATGAAAAAATCAAGAATTCTTTCTTATAATCTGGGTTGGATAGCATTGGTTCTTCTCCTATCGTTTTCTTGATGAGTTTGAAGGATTATTTGGCCTCAGTCGTCCATTTGACCTCATTTTCCATTTTTAGCATATCTGTGATCAATTTAACAATTTCAACGAAATTTGGAATGAATCTTCTTAAAAAAATTATTTTTCCTAAAAAGACCGAATTTCCTTTCTGTTCCTAGGAATATTGATAGTATCTATAGCTTCAACCCTCTTCAATTCTATTTTGATTCCATCTCTAGATACTATATGGCCCAAGATTTTACCTTCTTGCATTGAAAAATGGGATTTCTTAGGATTTAGAGAAAAACCGAATTTTTGACATTTCTCGAACGTCTGTTTGAGGTGTAGCAAGTGCTTTGCATTAGATTTAGAGAACATGGTTAAATAATCAATATAAATGATGACAAACTTATTTCGATCGCCAACAAATGGGATGTCCATTTCTTGTTGGAAAGTGACTCCTGCGTTCATCAAACTGAATGACATTTTATCATACATGAAAGTACCCCATGGGGTGGTGAACGTGGTTTTTTCTTTATCGTCTTCATGCACTGCAATTTGATTGTAACTTGAAAAGACATCAATCATAGACATTCTATTATCTCTGACCACTTTTTCCAAAACATGATCCATTTTAGGTAGTAGATAATTATCTTTAAGGGATGATCTGTTTAAGTTCTTAAAATCCACACAAAGTATGATTTCACTGTTTATCTTCCTAACTGGAACTAAATTGGCTACTCATTCGGAACACCTAAGTGGAACAACGATATTTGCATCCAGGAGTTTCTTTACCTCCATTTCTATCATAGGAAATAGTATAGGATTTACTTGTTTGAGCTTCTACCTGAAAGGTTTGACACCTTGCTTTAAAGGGATTTTATATTCAATTACAGTGGTATCATAAGTTCTCAATTCGTCATAAGACCATGCGAAGAAATATTTGTATTTCCTGAGTAACTCAACATATTTGATTTTTATTTTAGGCGGAAGGTATTTAGATAACTTTACCAGCTTAGGAGTCTCCTTGGTGCCTATATTACAATCTTCAACCTCTTCAGGCTGAGGCTGCAGAGTAGACTTTAGGGGAATATTGTCATGATCAAATAATCTTTCCAAAGGAATCAAACCTTTAGGGATCTGATTGTTTCTCATCACCAACATGCGGTGATTAGTGATCTTATCTTGGAACTCCCAAGGATCTGTTGGCATAGGGGCAGACCCAGGGTTTAATGCTACAACAACACACCAAAAAAGCCCTATCTACCGACCCTTTCAGCAACACCTGCGAAATAGATGAAGTCTCACCCGAGATAGAGGCAGGGGTGGTTGCAAGACTCAGGTGTCTGCAAACTTGGTTGGGACATAGATATGTGATTATAATACTTAATACAACTCTTACCACCATCAGTTCCTTAGTATGTAATCACTATTCACTTTCCTGATACAACATAGCTTCGCAGTATTCACACTAATCTACAATAGTCAAGAACTTAGCATATACAAATGGATCAGAATGAACATATCAAGCACTAAGCATGACTATCTAGATCAGATCTAACATTCTCACATATAATAAGCACTAAGCATGAATAGATCTATATAAACATATCAGAGAACTTAGCATATAACATATGAACACATCAAGACAAAGCACAAAGCACATAACACAATGTTTACGTGGTTCACCCCTACCCTGGGGCTACATCCACCAACTCTTCTTCTTAATAGTATTTGGTCAATTGGTTACAAGCACAGAGCCTCAAAACCCTTACTCCGCACATCACAAAATATCTGTGCATCTCGCTAGATCCCTCTTCCTTGTGTTACAACACTAAGCCTCCTATCATATCTCACAACGACTTGCACTCAACTCTACAAGTCTTACACAGAATGCACAAATCCTTGATCACATAGATCCAACTCTTGGCACTTAGCCTACATCACATAGATATATCATCCACTACTTCTCTATATGGCCTAGACATCTATATATACATACAAAATAGGCCTAAACATGGGTAAACCGATGGTCTGACATCCCCTTCCCGTTACATATTCCCCAAAACCCAAAAAGGGGGTCGAGATCCCGTGATCTCCTCTTCGTCTTGCGCTCCTCCTTCGATAGTTTTCAAAGTTCCAAAATAGGTCATCATGACCAAGAAATTCCCAAAACTTGGTCAAGGGCCAACAGGTCCCCAACACTCACCTGTGACTCATCCCGAGTCACTCTGATCTAAGCAATTCTCCCTCGAACGCCTCAATATTGGCTTGAGCTTCTTCGACTTGCTTCTTTGTTGTGGCCTCTTATTCAGTGAACTCCTAGATCACTGCATCATTCACTGGTCCTTCTAGGAACTTTTCTACTAGGAGGACGACATGTTCTAGTTCTTCTCCTTGGCTCTCGACCTCTGTAAACAACAGACATGCCTTATCTTGTGCAGGTTGAAGTCGTTGAGTGACTTACATCACTTTTCTTTGAAGCATATGGATCTGTTGTTGAGTTGAATGTTGTTCGTGAGATCTCTTCATTCTGTCTACAGATGACAGGGCCTTTTGCTGCGCCTGTAGTGTATTTGTGTGTTGCTTCGCTTCTTGGAGATGTGACTCCAATTCCTGTAACTCAGGATTCTTAGTGAGGTTTTCATATGTTTGAGTGCTCCAGTTACTCAGTTGCTTGCACTCCAAGGAAAGATATTTTAATCTTTCAACTGTGCTACGGGCAGTGGCTTCCCTTTGGTCTCGTACATCTTGAGGGGTCTCGGGCACAGTGCAGAGCTCCAAGTCTTCTATGTGCTGCTAGAGCTACTAGATTACGTCTTCGCGTTGTGCCACCTACTGTGGAACTCGTTCTTCGGCCTTTACTTCAATGACTGTCACAGAGAAAATTTCTCTATGAACCATTTCCTTAATTTTGAGTTGCTCTGCGAGAAACTATTCCTTTTCTTTATGCAGCTAGGATTTTTCTTCATCGAACCTCTCTTGTAGGGTAAGATTCTCGCATTTGACAGTATTTCACTGCTCCAGAAGGTCTTCTTGTGCTTGTGCTAAGGCCTGGGTGGCTTGCACCATCTCCTCTTGTAATCTTCAAAGGCGAGCTTCGACTGTATCAACGATACAGTGGAGTTGAGTTGGCTCATCTCCTATTTTTGGTGTTCATGTTGATAGAGGTGCAGTAGAAACTGTGCGGCTGGACTATAGTGCCTTCTGTACTTCTTGAAGTTCAACCTTGATCCTACTGAACACCTCCTCCTACTTGTCTTCTTGCTTCTCTTCTATCTCCAGTGAAGCATCATCCAGTGTTGCGACGATGAAGTCGAAGTCGTCTGAGGTGAGGGTGGTCTCAAACTTAGTCCTAGTTGCTTTTGATTTCTTCCTCAAGGAAGGTTTCAGAGGGGAAACCTTCCTTTTCTTCAAGGGGTCCTCCTTGTCTCTAGGCACTGTAAACTTGCCTTTATTCTATTCGAATTATGCACCATCTATATATTCTCCATCACCTCCTTGCTTAGGTGAGATAGAAGCAGTCTTCATCGAGGTACTGTGGACATCTTGGTCTTCTTCATTTTTCTTGGTCTTGCTCGGTCCAGGTGTATCCGTCGTAGTTTATGGACTGTCAACATTGTACATCTCTGTAGGTTTCACTAGAACAAGGAGGTTCACCGACCACTCCTTGGTAATCTCTTCCAAGTCATCCTCCATCAACCTGTAGTATGACTGCAGTTGTTGTTTATGCTCATCAGCGCGTGTTGTGATATAGATGAAATGGCGATCCGTGTTGAATTTCATCAAGGGTCTATACCTATGGAGTGTGTTCGGGGTTATACAAGTCTCAGAATGGATATCGATCTTTAGCTGGGTGTAATAAGTGTGGAAGACAACATTTTATTGCCACTGCTTGTTCATGTCACTGGAGCACCACAATGTACTGAACTTCGTGGACAGTGGTTCAAAGGGATTGATGTCCGGGAAGTTCACACCTTCCGGAATCTCCCATGCAATGAACGTGATTAATATGAGAAGCCAACTAAAGTGGAACTCATATCCTTGGTATTGCACTTCCCTGCAGTCTAGTTCTAACTGGTTCACCAAGTACTTCTCCCAATTCATGTGTAGGCCCTCCACGCACTACCCTGTGAGGTCGACTACATATTCGATTACCTGGGTGGCTCGATTATTGTGAACTAATTTCTCTACGATCAGTTGACAGGATAGATGCACTTCGCCACTCTGAACAGAGGCTACCTTGTAGCCTCGTGTTCCCTTCTCCACATCTCCGTAAGTATCCTTTATCCTTTGGGCGAGAGCGTGATCCGCGATCTTTTCGAGCTAGAAATCTTGTGGGTCGAGGCCTTGCATGCTTAGACCTATGATCCAATTGATCAATGTTACATCCACTATGATGTGGTGGTTCAAACACAAATACCCTCCATGATATCAAGACAACAGTAATTTGACGTATGCGTTCACCTCCTGGTGTCTCCCAAAGTGTGAAATCTTCATAACATTCAGTAGGGTGGACTGTGCGAGGTTCTGGGTCCATGACTAAGGGGTAATATTTGAGTTCTTTCCTTTTGTTCTCGTCATATACTTATGTGGGGAGAGAATTCTGTAAACCTTCCTATTGCCAAGGTTGAAGTCACTAAACTTCAACACTGCGATCTTATCCGGGTTATCACGAACTGCGCGCTCTTTTGGAAGGTATGTAGTGACCAATGTGTATTTAAAGTCTCTGGGCACACTGTCTCGGTTTATTACACCACTCAGAGGTGGTACATAGGCAGGTAGGATGCTCAGAATCATCTTAGCATTCGCTAAGTCATCCTTGTTCTTAATTCACCTTTCACGGGAAGGTCCAGCTCCGTGGGTAGTGGATGGAGACGCTAGAATTCCTCTCATCGACGATGCTTGTATGCCTATAGAAACTCCTCTTTCTGACATGACTCTCTCTCTAATCAAGTCGAGGAGAAATTTTTTCACTGATCCTTCAACTGTGGTGAGCTCATCAGACATATGCGCTCAGGATTAAAATTATCGGGGTCATGATGGAATTAGATACTGCACTGGAATAATAGCAAGGGTGCCATGATTACTGTATGCAATTTTTTCAGTCTACGGGCTTCAAATTCTTAGTTAGCAAAAGTGTTCTCTGTGCATGGCATGGAGGGATAAGTAGGAAACTCGGCAATGATTTGTGTGCAATGCTTATGAGCCCCTATTAACTCTTGTTTGATCCGTTATGGTGTGGTCCAATGGTCTGATGACGAACCTTTATTTCTTTTTTGTCTGTTCAGAGCGGAAGTCGAATGGATATATCGGGCCCAATGACTATATTTCTTCACCATGGAGAAGTGACAAGTGTCGTTGTTCTGGTATCCTGGCAAAGCTCCAATTCTGCAAATTTTCTTTCTGTGAAGTTCCCTCTGGAATCTTCTGTAACTTTTCAATCTTAGTCCTCTTCTTACTTAGCTTTCTAGCCTTATTTCCAGTGAGCTTCGTCTCAGTGGTCTCTATTCCATTTTGATTTTTATCGTCTTTTAACATAGTCACTACGCACTGTTGAGATTCTTTTCTAGGGTTCAAGGGTAATACCTCTTCTTTATCTAGAGTAAGTACTTCAGTCTTCTGTGGCTCTCCTATTTTTCTTATAGCTTCGACATCAATATTTCTAGTGACAACTAGCTTCGATCAATTGTGCGATCCTTCTAGCCATGAAATATTTTAAGTCTTGTTTATTCTGCTCCGAGGATTCTTCTTCTTCCTTTCATCTGGCTTGAGCTTTGTCAATCCAAGGTTTTCCCAGTAACATGGTAAACAGGGCACTGTCTTCAATAAATTTAATAATTTCAAAGTCTTCTTCTGTCGAAGTTTCATTGATGGTCATAGGTATCTGAGTGAGCCTTCCACACAGGTTTACCAATTTTCCTCTGAATAAACCTATTTCTCCTAATGAAGGAATCATAACACGCCTCCCTATAGCTTCCCAAGTCCTCTCTGGCATAATATTCACCTGTGTTTCCTCATCTAGAACACTGTCAATGTCAAAGTCACCTATTCTTACTTCGATGCATTCCTTCGCTTTGAAGATCTCTGATAATATAACATGTCGGTGGTTATTCAGGGTTTCTTTCATCTGTAGAAATTATTTCTCTGATTTTTCTTGGGGTTATTCTATAGCCTTTGGACCTGCCTTAGGGTTTTCTTGATTCAAATTCATTCCTTCAAGCTTAGAGATCATTTTGGGGAAATCCAACACTTCATGGTCTAGAGCCTTACAACAAAGACAACTAGGTCTTTTTCAAGGGAATTCCTTAGCCATATTTCCCAGTCTTCTGCAAATGTAACAGAGGGTTAATCCTCTCTTTATTTTAAATGATCCCCAACCTCTTTTGTACTATGCGCTAGGATCATATGAGCTAACCTGCAACAAATTCTTTCTAGGATCCTACATCCATTTGCTAGTACAATCATATTTTCTATGCATAGGTATAACATATCTTTCATGATTCTTATCATATCTATTCATATCAAACCTTCTTTCATCTATTAGTTCCCTAGTTTTTAACCTAGGATAGAATATATCAATCATACCTATATCCATACTCTAGAAACAAAAAATTTCACTTATCTTACTTTTACAGAGCACAAAGCTTTCAGATCTAAATTTTTTTAACTATTCTTACCTTTATCAGAGCATAGAGCTTACAGATCTTACCTCTCTTCTTCAGATAAAACTTCTTCTCTTCAGATATGACCTTCCTTTATGCATATCAGACTTCTTTTCTTCTGATTTGACCTTCCTCTTGGCACCAAGCTTCACAGGTCAAGTAAAATGTTGTGCACTAGGACAACATATCTACGCATAGATATTTCACATTGCCAGATCAAATCTTTGCACATTTTTTCTTCTTCTTTACTTCCCAGCAATCATAGTTTCAGGTCCCAACAATGAAACCATTTGTTGGCATAGGGACAGACCCAGGGTTCAATTCTACAACAATGCACCAATAAATCCCTAACTACCGGCCCTTTCGGCAACACCTGTGAAGCAGATGAAGTCTCACCTGAGGTAGAGGCGGGGGTGGTTGCAAGACTCAAGTGTCTGTAACCTTGGTTGGGACATAGATCTGTGATTATAATACTTACTACATATATTAGCACCATCAATTACTTAATATGTAGTCACTATTCACTTCGTTGATACAATAGAGCTTCGCAGTATTCACACTAATCTACAGTATTCAAGCACTTAGCATATACAAATGGATCACAATGAGCATATCAAGAACTAAGCATGAATATCTAGATCAGATCTAACATTCTCAGATATAATAAGCGCCAAGCATGAATAGATCTATCTAAACATATCAGAGAACTTATCATATAACATATGAACACATCAAGACAAAGCACAAAGCACATAACACAATGTTTGCATGGTTCACCCCCACCTTGGGGCTACATCCACCAACTCTTCTTCTTTATAGTCTTCGGTCAATCGGTTACAAGCACAGAGCCTCAAAAATCTTACTTTGCACATGATAGAAGATCTGTGCAGCTCTCTAGATCCCTCTTCCTTGTGTTACAACATTAAGCCTCCTATCGTATCTCACAGGAACTTGCACTCAGCTCTACAAGTCTTACACATAATGCACAAAGCCTTGATCACACAAATCAAACTCTTAGAACATTGCCTACATCACATAGATATATCATCCACTACTTATCTATATGGCCTAGACATCTATATATACATACAAAATAGGCCTAAACATGGGTAAACCCATGGGCCAACATCCCCTTCCCATTACATATTCCCAAAAACCCAAAAAGGGGTTCGAGATCCCGTGATCTCAGCTTCGTCTTGCACTCCTCCTTCAACGGCTGTCGAAGTTCCAAAATAGGTCATCATGACCAAGAAATTCCCAAAACTTGGTCAATGGACAACATGATCTTCACCTTCCTTCATGATCCAAGTAGGTTCGTTCTGATTTTCCTGGTCAATGTGTGTTTCGGAAAATTCATAGACCATTTCTAGAAATTGCTTGATCTTCTAATCATCTTCAAAGACCTGCCAGTGATGTACATTATTTGGTATTGAAGGCCTGTGCCTCATTTCTATGTGTTACTTGTTGGCCCTTGACCAAGTTTTGGAGTTACTTGGTCATGTTTGACCATTTTTGGGACTTCGACAGCCTGTCGAAGATGGAGCGCCAGACGAAGCAGAGATCACGAGATCTCGGCCCTCTTTTGGGCCCATTTTGAGTTTTGGGAATATGTAATGGGAAAGGGATGTCGGCTCGTGGGTTCACCCACGCTTAGTCCCACTTTTGTAAATGTATAAATAGACGTCTAGGAATCTAGTAGAGTATCTATTGTATCTGTTTGATATAGGCTATGTGCCAAGTAGGATTTGTGTGATCGAGGTGTTGTGCATTCTATAGGATTGCAGAGCTTAGTGAAAGTCCCTATAAAGAGATATAGAAGGATTTGTGTTGAAAGTAAAGGAAGAAGGATCTAGTGAGATGCGCAGATCTTTTGTCCTGTGCGAAGTAAGGGTTTCTACGGCTCTGTGCTTGTAACCGATTGGCCTATGATAATAAAGAAGAAGAGTTGGTGGACGTATCCCCAGGGTGGGTGTGAAGCACGTAAATCTATGTGTTATGCTTTGTGCTTTGACTTGATGTGTTTATCTCTGTTGTTGCTAAGTTCTTTGATATATTTAGATAGATCTACTTATTCTTTGTGCTTAATTAGATATGTATGAATAGTAGATCTGATATGTATGAAGATGCTTAATGTTGATCTACTAGATATGATCTGTTTCATTGTTGCTAAGTGCTAAAATACCTTAGATCTAAGTGAATGATGTGACGCTCTGTGCTATCTACGAAGTATAATAAGGGTTGAATATTGATGAATGATCAATGCTAAGTGTTGTGTAAGTGATATAATCACAGATATGTGTCCCAGCTAAGGTTGCAGACACCTGAGTCTTGCAACCACCCCTGATTCTACCTTGGGTGAGACCTCATCTGCTTCGCAAGTGTTGCCGAAAAGGATGATAGTTAGGGTTTTGTTGGTGCATTGTTGTATTGTTGAACCTTGGGTCTTCCCCTGTGCCAACAAATGGTTCTGTTGTTGAGACCTGAAAATGTGATTGTTGGGAACTGAGGAAGAAGAAGGTTTGTGTAAATATTCATCCTGAAACTATGGAAGCTCTATGTGTGGATTTTTTCCCTAGTGCGCAGTATTCCACTTGATCTGAAAATCTCTATGTTGAATAGAGAAGGCTAGATCTAAAGAAAAGAAGCAATATCTAAACGATTTGTTCTTTCTGAAAAGTAAAGGTGGAAGTTTCTAAAGAAAAGAGGTCAGATCTGCAGAAAAGAGGTAAGATATGTAAGATCTGTGCTCTGATAAAGGTAAGACTAGTTAAAATTTTTAGATCTGGAGGCTTTGTGCTCTGTAGATGTAATATGAGTGGAATTTTTTGTTTCTAAGGTATGGATCTAGGTATGTTTAATAGAGTTTATCCTAGTTTGAAAACTGGGGCACTAATAGATGAAAGAAGGTTTGATATGAGTAGATCTGATAAGAATAGCGATAGATATGTTATACCTATGCATAGAAACAATGTTTGGACTAACAAATGGATGCAGGATCCTAGAAAGATTTTTTTGCAGATTAGCTACCATGATCCTAGTGCACAGTATAGAAGAAGTTGGTGATTGTTTAAAAGAAAGAGAGGAGTGACCCTCTGTTACAGTTGTAGAAGACCTAGACATCTTGTTAAGGAATGCCTTGGCAGAGGATCTAGTTGTCTTTGTTGCAAATCTATGGACTATGAAGTATTGGATTTCCCTAGAATGATCGCTAGGCTGGAAGAAATGAATTTGAATCATGAAAACCCTAAGGCAGAAGAGGCAAAACCCCAACAAGAATCAGAGAATATATTGATACAAATGAAAGACACCCTGAGTGACCACCGATATGTTAGGCTATCAGAAATTTTCAAAGAAAAAGAGTGCATTGAAGCAAGAATAGGAGACTTTGACATTGACTCTGTCCTTGATGAAGAGACACAAGTGAACATTATGCTAGAAAGAACTTGGGAAGCTATAGGGAAGCCTGTTATGATCCCTTCATTAGGAAGAATAGGACTATTCAGAGGAAAACTGGTAACCCTATTTGGAAAGCTCACTCAGATATCTATGAATTCCAATGGAACTTCGACTGAAGAAGATTTTGAGATTATTAAATTCATTGAAGACAGAGCCCCATTTATGATGTTACTAGGAAAATATTGGATTGATAGAGATCAATATAGAAAGAAGGAAGAAGAAGAAGTCTTAGAACAGAAGAGACAAGAGTTATAATATTTCATCACCTGAAAGATTTCACAATTGGTTGAACAATAGGAGAAGAGATCAAAGCTACATGACACTAGAAGCCCATATATCTAAGCTATAGGAACATCAAAAGACATACAGAAGGCTAACATTTCTACCCTAGATAAAGAAGAAGTGATACACCTGAATCCTAGGAAAGGATCTCAGCAACGCGAAGTGACCATGCCCAAGGAAAATACGAATCAGAATGGGAAAAGAACCACTGATACAAAGCTCACGGGAAAAAAGGCTAGGAAGCTACGTAAGAAAAAGGTCAAGATTGAGAAGTTACAGCAGGTTCTAGAGGGTAGCTCACAGAAAGAAACTTTACAGAATTGGAGCTTCTGTGGGATATCAGAACAACGACATATGCCACTTCGTTATGGAGAAGAAATATAGCCAATGAAAGTCAATATATATGTTTGACTGCTTCTCCGAATGGATGGAAAATCATTTATGGTTCACCACCAGACTGTTGGATTGTGCCATAACAGACAGAAGAAGAGTTAATGAGGCTCATAACCGTTGCAAGTAAATTGTTGCCAATATTTCTTATTTATCTTGTCACACCATGAATGAGGAACACTTTTTCCAACTTAGAAATTGAAGCCCGCAGACTAGAAACTGCATACACTGCTCATTACACTCTTGTTGTTCACTCTAGTGCAGTGTCTAAGACCATATTGAACCCGATTATTTTATCCTAAGCATGTATGTCTGACGAGCTTACCACTACCGAAGAATACATAACATAATTTCTCGTTGAGCTAAGAATTGAGAGAGTCATGTTAGAGCAAGGGTTATCTAGGATTACAGGCATCATCCACGAGAGGACTGGCAGCCTCTCCATCCACTGCTTGTGTCGGTCCGTCCCAGCCAGCCAATGAGAAATGTACTAAGCATAAATATGACCTCGCCAATGCCAAGTTGATTCAAATCATTCTACCTACCTATCTACCCCCTCTGAGCGATGCCATCAACCGTGACAGTGTACCCCAAGAGTTTGAATATGTTGTGATCACTACGTACCTTCCAAAAGGGGTGCACACAATTCGTGCTGACCAGGATAAGCTCACAACACTGAAATTTACTGACTTCAACCTTGGAGACAGGAAAGCTTACAACATGCTAGCCCCACATAAGTACTTGTAGCGATGGACCCATAACCTCGCGTAGTCCACACTGCTTAATGTGATGAATATCCCGCACTTCAGCTGACACCAGGAAGTAAACGCATGCGTGAATTTTTTTTTGTCCTACTATCACAGAGGTTACTTATGGTTGAACTGTCGCATCACTATGGATCCAACCTTGATCAATCGGATCACAAGGATGAGCATGTAGGGCCCTGACCCACTGGATTTTTACCCTGGAAAGACCTCAGACCGAGCATTAGCCCAGTGAATCAAAGAAACTTATGGAGATGTAGAGAAGGGTACGTGAGGCTACAAGGTAGCCTCTATCCAGAGTAGTGCAGTGAGCCTCACATGTCAGCTGATCGTAGGAAAGTTAGTTCGCAAGAACTAGCCCACCCAAGTAACTGACTTCGTTGTTGACCTCGTCGGGAAGTGCGCATAAGGACTACAAGTGAATTGGGAACAGTACCTCGTGAACCAGATAGAGCTTGATTGTAGAGGAGCACAGGACTAAGGATATGAGTTCCACTTCAACTGGATTATCATATTGATAGCTTTCATTGCATGGGAGATGTTGGAAGGTGCGACCTTCTTGGAAATCGATCCCTTTGAGCCTTTAGCTGTGAAGTTCAGTACCTTGTGGTACTTGAGTGATATGAAAAAGGACTGGCAATCCAATGTCGTCTTCCATGCCTACTACAATCAATTGAAGATCGCAATCCAGTCTACACCATGCATCACTCTGAACACCCTCTACAGGTTTCGTCCCCTGATGAAGTTCAGCGCAAACATGAAATTTATATACATCACAATGTGCACTGATGAGCACAAGCATTAATTACAGTCCTATTGTAAGTTAACAGAAGAAGACTCGGAAGAAATCACCAAGGAGTGGTCGACAGACCTCCTGATCTGAGAAGACCCCATGGAGATTTCTGAGATAGACAATCCAGAACTTGTGCATAATACCCCTGGACCAAGAAATACCAAGGAATATGAAGAAGTTCAAGATGTCAACATTACTTCTATGAATACCACTTTGATCTCACCTGTGCAGGGAGGTGATGGTGGAGAGCCAAGTAACACAGAGGTCAAGAAAAATAAAGGCGAAGTTACACCACCTAGAGAGGAGGAGAATCCCTTCAAGAAAAGGAAGGTTACCCCACCAAAGCCTTCATCCAGGAAGAAAGCTAAGGCAACTAGAACCAAGTTTGAGACAGTTCTCACTCTGGATGACTTTGACTTCATAATCATTGCCCTGAAAGATACTTCACTAGAGATAGAAGAAAAGCAGGAAGCCAAGCAGGAGGAAGAGTTTAGTCGCATCAGGGATGAGATTCAAGGAGTACATAAATGAATACAGTCTAGCCCCACAATTTCCACTAGACCCCTCCCATGAGGAACACCAAACTTAGGTGATGAGCCAACCCAACTACATTGGATTGTTGATATAGTCAAAGCTCGGTTGCGATGAGCTCAAGAAGAGACAACACAAGCCACTCAGGCTTTAGCGCAAGTTCAGAAATACCTTGAGGACCACAAAAGTACTAAAGAAAAGGAAAATCTCTCTCTACAAGTGAAATGGGATGAAGAGAAAGAAGCGCTACATAAAAACAAGGAACAATTGCTCGCAGAGAAACTTGAAGTATGAGAAAGGGTTCACAACGCACTTCTCTCTGTAACAGTCATAGAGGTGACAACTAAGGAACGAGTCCCACAACAGGTGGTGCAACTCGAAGAAGTAATCCAGCAGCTTCAGCAGCACATCGCATATCTGGAACTTCATACCATACCTGAGACTCTTCAAGAAATTAGAGACCTAAGAGAGGTAACTGCTCGTAGCGTAGTTGGCAGAATAAAATCCCTTGCCTTGGAGTGCAAGAATTTGAGCTCTAGGAGTGCTGAGACATATGAAAACCTTACAAAAAATCCAGAGTTACAGGCATTGGAGTCGTAGCTTCAGGAAACAAAGCAGCACGTAGATACACTACAGGTGCAACTGAAGGCCTTAACACCATTTGAAAGAATGAAGAGGTTTCCAGCGCAACACGTGGCCTAGCAACAAATCCATACAATACAGACCAAAGTGATGGAAGTATCTCAACAAATTCAACCAGTGCAAGAGAAGGCATGCCAACTGTTCACCGAAGTTGAAAACCAAGGAGTAGAGCTTGAACAGGTCATCATCACAACAGAACATCGCCTAGAAGGGCCATTTAATGACGCACTCATCTAGGATTTCATTGAGAAAGAGGTTGTAGCACTACAACAGGTTGAAGCATCTCGAGAAAAGCTCGAGTCATTAGAGGCAGAATTGCTTAGACCATAGTGACTTGGGATGAGTCACAGGTGAGTGGTTGGGGCTTGTTGGCCCTTAACCAATTTTTGGAGTTACTTGGTCATGTTTCATTGTTTTTGGGACTTCGAAAGCTTGTCAAAGATGGAGCACCAGACAAAGTAGAGATCACGGGATCTCAACCCACTTTTGGGCCCATTTTGAGTTTTGGGAATATGTAATGGGAAAGGGATGTCAGCCCATGGGTTCACCCACACTTAGGCCCACTTTTGTAAATGTATAAATAGACATCTAGGAATCTAGTAGAGTATCTATTGTATCTGTTTGATATAGGATATGTGCCAAGTGGGATCTATGTGATCGAGGTGTTGTGCATTCTATAGGATTTCAGAGCTTAGTGCAAGTCCTTGTATGGAGATATAGAAGGATTTGTGCTGAAAGGAAAGGAAGAAGGATCTAGCGAGTTGCACAGATCTTTTGTCTTGTGCGAAGTAAGGGTTTCTACGGCTCTGTGCTTGTAACCAAATGGCTGAAAATAATAAAGAAGAAGAGTTGGTGGACGTATACCCAGGGTGGGGGTGAACCACATAAATATGTGTGTTATGCTCTATGCTTTGACTTGATGTGTTTATCTCTGTTGTTGCTAAGTGATTTGATATATTTATATAGATGTACTTATGATTTGTGCTTCATTAGATATGTATGAATAGTATATTTGATATGTATGAAGATGCTTAGTGCTGATCTGCTGGAACTGATCTGTTTCACTGTTGCTAAGTGTTGAAATACCTTAGATCTAAGTGAATGTTGTGATACTTTGTGCTATCTGTGAAGTATAATAAGGGTCAAATATTAATGAATGATCAATGCTAAGTGCTATGTAAGTGATATAATCACAGATCTGTGTCCCGGCTAAGGTTGCAGGCACCTAAGTCTCACAACCACCCTTGCTTCTACCATGGGTGAGACCTCATCTGCTTCGCAGGTGTTGCCAAAAGGATTGGCAGCTAGGGTTTTGTTTGTGCATTGTTGTAGCGTTGAACCCTAGGTCTACCCCTGTGCCAACAATACTTTAACTTTAAAATAGTGGGAGGCAAAAAAGTGGCATCTACTTTCGCTAGAGAATCATCTTGTTGATTCTCTATCCTGGGAATATGGTGCATATTGAACGATGAGAAAACATTTTCTATGAGATCCCAGGCGCATTTTTTGTACGACCTTAACCTTGGGTGTTTCTTGATATTATTGCCTGATTTGTCTTACAATCAACTCCGCATCACCATAAACTATTAGATTTTCAATCTTTAATTTCATGGCATCTTATAATCCTAAGACCAGAGCTTCATACTCGCATACATTATTTGTGTAATAAATATCCCACTACAATTGATTTGAGAAAGGAATAATGAATTCATCTACGGGTGTGATGAACAACACCCTGACTACTTCTCCTTCCCAAGACAAAGCACCATCAAAAAACATTTTCCAAACCCCTACACTATTTACATTTTTGTTTGTTTTTTCTATTTTGCTTTATTTTTCTATACAACTCTCTCATGTACAAATTTCTTCTATACATTCATCGAAACCATCATTAATTAATAATATATAGTTTCCTAAATCCTGATCTGCGACATATACAAGGTAATTATTTGGGTTCTACGGGTCACTTACAATATATGCCAACCTTGTCTCTCTGTATAGACGGGTGAATGGCCCATTGAAAATTGGGATCGTAGCATATGTCATATCCAATTGAAGTGATCCTCCTAGCTTGGCACCCCAAGACCTGGATAACAACATGCCATACTTCGCAGGAACATCTGCAATGACTACATCCATGAGAATTATTTTCACATGAATCTGTGCAAAGATTAACTACTAAATCTTTAATCATACCAAGAAATTTAACTTTCCTTGAATCAAAGGAATATAGATCTCGGTATGGTATAGTAACTTAAAGGCCCAGTTTTTCCATAATAAATTTGGGCATTAAGTTATGGGAGGCTCCAGAATCCAACATACAGTTATGTAATAGGTGATTGTGCATAGTCAACGTAATATAAAAAGGAGCGACGGGATCTTTGGAATTTTCAATATGCGGACCAAACATTATAGTAGGACTGCCATCTTCTAAATTAATGGTATCCGCATGACTTTCAGTATTTGAGAAATTTATCATTTTGGCAATTTGTTTTCTATACGTCATATTTTTAGCCAGTTCAACCAGAGGTACCAAAATTTTGATTTTACTAATTCCATTTTCTAGATTGAAACTTCCAATCGTCTTTTCAACCTCTCTAGTTGGGATCTTTGTTTCTTTATTTTCTAGCCTATTAGTCTGTGTTATTTTGTTTCAACAGTCTTTGTTTTAGCCATTTGTGTTTCAACTGTTTTTCGTTTTAGTATCTTGCGATTCAACTGTCTTTGTTTTGACAGCTTGTGTTTCAACAAATGTTTGAGCTTGCCTCCTTCGTTATGTTTCTTGACAAGATATTTTTCGATGGATCAGTTGTAAAATTTTTATTTCTAGGCCTTAAATTATACTTTTGTTGAAGTTTGACCATTATAGTGTCATCAATTCCTTGATATTCATAATCTCCCATATTATTTATGTTTTTCTCATTTCCAAACAGGGGTTCTTCGTCCAAATATCTTCCGTAATTCTGTCTAGTCAAGTGAGGTTCTTGATAATTATCATTGAGGTTATCTATATATTCATCAAACCCCTCAAAGTATTTTGTATAATCACTTTGCATAATGTTTTATGTTTAAAAGGGGCTTTGATTTTCTGATCCTCATTTTTTACTTGCCTCTACTGGGTCTATGGATTGGGATTCCTTTTGAAGTCTCTCCTAGAAAAAGGATCAGGTTTAGCCTGGTCTAATTCCATTCTGAAGATCTTGTTGGATAATTTTTTTATTATTTTATACATGTCGTTCATTTTATCTTCCGCATACTTCCCAGATCTAGAGGGTCCTACTTGTTCTCTGAATTGTCTAGTCTCTTTATTTCCCATTTTGATTTTATCTTTTAAATTTACCAATGCCATCATATTCGATTCGATTTCTATAGCATCATCTTTCATTCTTGTGAGGTTGGAATATCTCCTTTCCCTCAACAATAGGGAAAAGTCGATCTCAAAATACCCTGCAAAAGTAACTTTTGCTACAAGTTGGGAAGGTTTAACCTCAACAGGAATTTTATTCTATAATTTATTAAATCTCTGAGTGAATTTGAGAATTGTTTCTGATTTTTTATTTTCTAGAGCTTCGGACTCAGTTAAATAATAAAGGTGATCTTTCCTCTTGCCCCATTGTCTCAGGAAGGCATTTTCTAACTCATCGTAATTTCTTATGGAACCTACCGGTAGCCATCGGAACCACATTCTAACCTGTCCTTCAAAATTTTGAACTAGGCACCTCAAATAAACATCCTTGTGTTCAAGGCCAAGGATATCAGTGAATTGGTCAAAAAAAATTATGTGTTCCAAGGCGGTTAAGTCTCCTTCTCCTATGAACTTTGGTAGGTTTTGCATGTAGTTTTCAGGTAAATCGTGAAGGGGAACTGGGAGGACTAAAGGAGCATACCTAGCAGCTACTTTGGTGAAAATTCTAGGAGGTGGGGGTGGTATGTGACCACCTCCTCCTCCCTCTCCAGCACCAAGTCCTCCTCCACCTCTGACACCTCCATCACCACCTCCGACACCACCTCCTTCGACCACAGCCATTGATAATATAGGGGAGGAAACCTAGATATTGTAGAGAGGATTTTCAAAAACTTGTAGGGAACTTTGGGTTACCTTGGGATGAATCGAAAGAGGTTCTGGAAATGAACCGTCAAAAGATAGAAAATCTAAAAAGGGGGGAAAAGGGAAATGAGGGCTAGGTTCTTCTGATTTGCATGATATATAAATAGGAGAACCAACTGGAGTTGAATCAGAGTATAGGATGTATTCTTGAAAGATTCGGGGAGCTGGAACCTTTATTTCGGGGACTGACAGGATGCCAATAAGAGCAGGTATCGAGACAATTATTTTACCTTTACTAGAAAAGGGGTCAATCGAATCAATCTAGGATTTTATCTCAAGTAAAACTAACTCGGGGTTTATGATTTTGGTTTCGATTTTATCAGTTGATGTTTCTCCAAAATGGATTTGGGTGGAATATTCTTGCGAAGTTAACTGTTCAAGTGGACCCTTAGCATTAGATTGTGTAGTTTTGGGTTGATAAACCTTACTTGTGGATGCAACAATATTCTTGAGGTATTCCCTTGGTTTTAACATTTTTTTAGGATCGGATACAAGTGTAGTATGTTGGTCGTCTGGGTTCTTCCTGGTATTGTTTCTACCGAATGCTCATTTTTCTAAAGTGGATTCTCCAAGTGAAAAATAAAAAATAGCCTTATAAATGTATTCAAACTGTGTTCACTATGAAAGAGAGAAACTTACCATGTCATTCTCCCAAGGAAAAATAAATTTATTTCTCCATCCTCGGTAGCGGCACCAAAAAGATGTTGTTCCTGAGATTAAACTTAAGGCTCAAAGAATAATCTCAGGCATCAGGAATTTAATGAATGTTTTATAAGGTTCTTTTTATTCTATTGATTATATAAGAGTAAATCCTCAAATGAAATTAATAACAGAATAGGATAGAGGCTGTGTTTCATCGTCTGAGTCGTTTAATAAAATAAAGAGATATGGGGAGAGACTTACAAAACTGCTAAACAAAATGAGGTATCAATGACAGATAAATCTTACCTTGCTCTACAGTAGAAGCTAATGTAAGATGCACCCTTGAAAGGATATATGATACGGTGATCCAAGTAGCTTGCAAGTCTTGTACTTACTAATAGAAAATATAGAGGAAAAATTTCTTTCTTATCAAATAAATGATAAAATGTGATTACAATAGATATTGTACTAAGTTGCAACTACTCACTTATCAAGGAGTAACATAAAGAAAACTAGAAGTATGGAATACAAAGGGAGCACATAACTCAAACTGCACAAAATTTGGAATCTCGGTTTGCACTTGTATTAATACTCACAAAGGATGAGTTTTCTTAGTTACAATATGGAAAGAAGCAACATGTGTTTAATCTTTGAAATATGTATTTATACAAAAGGTTTTCAACCCTAAGTGGTTGAAATTCTCCTTATTTCTAGAATAGTAAAAATTACAAAATGTGAAATTTGAAACGCTTCACTTGTATCTCCCCCATCTCTTCTCCATGTTGGTGAAGATGTTTTTTCTTCGCGTACTCCATCTCAAAAAACAGTTGGTCTCTAATCATGACTTGTGCATCATTCATTCTAGGACGTGTTGGCTTTCCCTTGCTCAACGCATTGAATGCATCTGCCCACAAATTGCACCACTAGCCTGGAGGGCTCTGTGGTATCATTTGCCTCAAAGGTATAAAACTTCCTTTCTATATGAGGCAACTTATCTTCCACGCTCATAGCTTCTACAGATAGAGATTGTAGTCTTAAGCTAGGGTTGACTATCCATTTATTCATCAGAGTAAGGTCAAGCTGCTTCAATTGTAAAATTTTGGCCCGGTCTTCTTCCATACTTGCTTTGAAATCATATTGATTTTTTTCCATATCAATCTGTCCCAAGGCCTCAGAGATATTATATCTTCCCACGTAAAGTGACTGTTTGTCAAGAGCATAGAATGTATCTTCACAAACTATTTTAACCTCCCTGACCAATCTTTTACTTTCAACTATATTAGCCTCCCAGTTCTTAAGTATTATATCTCGGGTTTTTTCTGAGAGGGATAATTTGGTGGCCCTGGCAACTTCCTCCTTTGTTGATGACATGACAACCTCCTAGAATGTCACTCTAGATGCAGTGGCCTCCTTCTCTTTTATGGAAATATTATCTAAAGAGTGTTCTGCCAATCGATAATAGTTTTGAATGCCTTTTATTTTAGACAAAAGGATTCACTGGGCTGATCCCATATTCTCATGTACCTCTAAATCTTGGGCCTGAAAGGCTGATATACCTACTGCTGATTTTTCGGTCAGGCTTATTTTCACCTGCAACTGTTTTACCAATTCCTTGCTTGCCTATGAATTTCTCTGCATATCATCAAGGATGATCTTGAGTTGTTGAATTTTCTGCCTGTCATGGGATCTAATATGCTCAAAGACTTTATTCATCTCTCTCCTGAATCCCTACTCTACAATATTTATTTTTTCTTGCAACTAGCTCACCAACAGATCCTTCTACTTCAATTTTTCCTTCAGGTTCCCACCGAAAACTAGTTTGCAGTGGCAAAGGCTCCTAATGAATCTGTTACGTCCGTAGAGAAATATGTTTCTTCTTGGGAATGTCCATCATATAGTACTTTATGCCTCTTGACAAGCACACCCTCCCTCTGATGTATTTCTATTTTTGCTACATCTTTCTCTTCTTGCTAAAGAAGATGTTGGAAGGGGACATATCTTCTACCTAAATAGGCATGAGATCCTCTATGAATGCCACTTTGGCATTCGGGTTCCCTCTAGTGGACTGTATTGGTGTGATATATTGAATGGGGTTGCTGGTTTCAGTGGACAATTATTTCCTAACCATGTCAATAGTTGACTTGCCTGGTGTGAATGGTGTTTGTTCTTCCCCCATTTTTATCGAGGCTTCAGCCTGAGGTTTAGCTTGATCACATGCTGAGTTTGTCAACACAGTGTCCTCCACATGAATCGAAACCTTGGTTTTCTCCAAATGTTCTTGAGCATCCTGTCCACTGGAGCTCCCTGTTTTGACGCTCTAGGTCTCAATTCTCTGTGTAGCCGAAGGTGTCGGGGTTTCTCCCTATAATACTTTGGGAAGGCCATTTCTTTGATGCTTCTGGAAGTTATAAAACTTGACCAATCTATCTGGAACTAGATCTTGAACTTGACTCAAGACCTCCTCATAGGACCTCACTCCTCGAAATATTTCATCATCATGAGAATCTTCATGTTCATATCTTTTCAAATTGTAGAGGGCCATGTGATTACCTACAACCTTCTGCGGATCATGCTTCTTGAATTCAATATTTACCAGCTTGATTTCTTCCAGGGCCATGGATTCTACTTTTGATTGGCCGAAATACAGTAGAGAAAACATACTAATCTACATGGGAAATGTGGTCCATACCCTTTTCTGTACTTCTTTTAGCTCCTTACTAATTCCCCCATGCATAGTTTGATGTGCTAGTTTGTAGCACACCAATCGATCTGGTAAAAGTTCAGGCAAAGCATGTGGAGGAATTGAACAACTAAAAACCCTAATATAGGATAAATGATCTTCAATGTACTAGTCAACTATCTTGCGCAGATTAGCCACTATTTTGTCATAAATCCTAGGAGGTGGGCAACCATATATAGCAGTATGCATCGACACCACCACCTAGTTGCATATTTCGTAGAAGAAATCTTTGGATTTATCTTCCCAAAATTTTAAATGGTAAACATGTATGGGCTCGACACTAGTTGGACTCCAGTTCCAGCCCATCAGAGGAAAAGGTGTCATAAAATAGGCGACGTCCATGATGTAAGCTGACATGAGAAATGGACAGGTTTCCCCTTGGCTTTCAGTGATTGATATTTTGTAATCTCTCTAACCAAATTGTCTAACAACATCTTGGCCCAATCAAAATAATACCTGTCAGCTACTGTCTGCATAATAGGCACCCACGGTATTGAGAAATGGGTTGTGTTTTCCATCCCATAGAGTCTACACATCATCATTTCTACATACATCATGTGAGTCTCTAGTGTGGAAACTGTGTATATGCCATGGGAGTCGGATCTGAAATTCTCAGGGAAAGAGAACCAATCCTTAATTAATTCGGGCAGGTTTCTTCCATATTGGGCGCATTCTTTCTTGTCAAAGTCCCTTAGGAAGTCGGCATTGTAAATGAAATTGGGTGTCGGAGACAATTTGTACATTACCTATAAATGTTATGGCTGGAAAGACCCCACTGCGGCCTTTTTTGAATTCAATATGGTCCTAGTCGGGATATCAACGTTTTCTAGCACCCAACCAATCATATCGTTGTAAGGCGTGACACTAGGCCTCATTGCTATCTTATGTAGATTTGATTGGGCAATAGTTTTTTATTTTGTAGCCAGGGTCTCCATCTCTGCGTCACCTGAATCGTCTAGGTAGTTGACCAATTCATGCTATAGAATATTGAATACCTGCATCTAGGATTTAATGGCATCTATGCTTCTGGGTGAAGTATCGAAAATCCCATCTATTTTCTAGTTCAAACTTTCACCAATCCATTTAACCATTTTTCACAAAGCCATGATAGTAGTAAACCTAACACTATATCACCTGTCACAAAAAATGCACAAACTTATTATCTCGCTAAGATTGTTGTTCTGTGAAAAAGAAAATAGAGTTCAAACTTCAATATCTTTTTCACCTTAAGAGTATAAATTTACGCATACGTTCACTGACAATGTATTTACTTTCCTTAATGGAAAAGATTTATGTGGGGTTCTGAGATCTTATTCAAAATGATTGTCGTAGATCTGTTATTAATGCCATTAACGTCTCGTGGTTCATGATCGGGAAAAGAATAGATGAAATTTTAATTTATCTGTGTTATGATTCAATGAAATATTAATCACGAGATAATTTTCATTGATGCATCAGTTAATCACACTTAACATTAAGTAAATTTCAGAATTTTGGAGCTCGAGATATCCTATAATAGTTCAAGATGTGATTTCCAAAACATGAAATTGCGATATGATTAATTAATTTTAATCATTTTTAATCCTTTTAAATAATCATGTTTAACCTCAAATATTTCGGGGTTTCGGATATTTGGATATTGATAGTCGCTCGAGGTAAGATCCCCGAAATGCGAAATTGCGACGTAATTATTTAATTGTTAAACATTTTTTATCCTTAATTATCCTGGAATAAATATTAATACATTTCGAGAGTTTGGGCTTCGGGATATTAGTGATACGATAGATGGGGAAGAGCCAATTTCTGAAATCGTGAAACTATTATTCGATTTTCTGATTGGATTTTAGTTTCTTTTTAAGTATTTATTTCTTCATTCATTTGGTCAATTAACTTCATTTAAAAAATTTGACAGGTCATTTATGGAAAGATACGTCATATATTAAGGGGTATACGTGTGTGGTGACTTGGATATTTTGAATGTTTTTTACGTATCAGGAATTTAGAAGTGAGTCATGTTGAAATGCCTGAACTACGAAATTATGAAACCCAAAATTCTGAAGTATTCTATAGAGATTTGACTCTTTAATGAGTAGGTGGCTCCGTAAATTCTGAGAGGTTAGGATTGTTTGATTTGATGGAATATTTCATCAACGACGAGAATTAAGCATGCATTATTTAATTTTAAATTGAAACATAATTTATTTAAAGACTAAAGTTCATAAATTTATATGTGTTTCAACAACTCCCATTGCATGGTTGAAATTTATCGACGTGGATCTGTATATCCACAGTCCTCATTACTTCATGTCTCCAGGCTTCAGGGCTTACTATCTCTTCTCGATGGAATTCCCCCAAAGAGCCAAGTCCCCAGACTCTCGGATCTAGCGCTAGGTGTCGTCTTCGACTAACAGTCGAGATCCACTTCGGCACTCGGGACTTTGGGAGTCTTCACACTTTGAAAGATCTTGGTTGGGTTCCCTTGTAGTATGAAGTATCCAGACTATGGGATCTATTTCCACGTACCCCTCATCCAATGGTCCTATTTCAATGATCAACACTTCATGGGGAAAGAGTTGGTGCCACATGTCGCCCCACGACACATTCCTGGTTAGTCGAGTAGTCGAGGGTAAGTCCCTTATATCGATGGCTTAGAAGGATCTGAGGATCAATAGTCCACATTATTTCGGTAGTTCTACATTTGGGATTTCGATGTGTGTGTCTCTCGTCTTTCCCTCCACACCACACCAGATTTTTATCCACGTGTACCTATCATCTATGGCGAGGATTTACTTCAGTTGGTAGAGCCTCGAGAGAATCTCATGCATTTCTAAATCACCAAAGACTCAGACTCCTGAATAATCATTGATCTGAGGACACGTGTACCTCTAGTTTCAATGATCCATATTAACTTTGTGACTCCAAAATTCGGGAGTTTTGGCGCTAGACCATTCCAAATCTTCCGAAGTAAGACTTCATTGAAGTGCTTAACACTTCCTTTCCTATGTCAAATCTAAGGAGTGAGAGAGATCCATATGGGATCCCTAGATCAATGGTCCTTGTTGATTCATGACTTCAGCCTTCAGTTGTTTTCAAGGATCGTGGGGTCACCAGTCTCGAAGTCCCGAAGCTGAAATATCTAGCTTCTTTTGGACTAGCGCAGGGCTCCTAGGCCCTTATCACATGGTTCTCTTGGACAGTATTAGTGGCTAAGCGTAGTATCCTTTCTGCAATGAAAGGGTTAAGGGCATGGGAATGAGTCCTTGGTCAAATTAGTGAATGTTATAAAGGTAAAACGCCCTTCTCCAATAGAATTCAAACTCTAGCATTCCCGCTAAGGTAAAATTTAAGGGATTGGCAAGACTTAGACATTCTAGTCGATCCTACCCCGACCCTCATGTGGATTCACATCCCATGAATCTCTATCATCTAGTCTGAGAAAAATTCAAGGAGAATGAAAAAAAAGAATTTTGTAGAAACAAAAGATCTTATCTAATATCTATTCAAATACTGTAATATTGAATCATAAACACATACATTTCATCATCATATCCAACCATAGGCACAATCACTCCTAACGGATTTACCACTTCCCACCCCTGAGCTAGACCATGATGCTCTGAGAAATATTTTTTCTCATTCCTCCAGAACAGTGAGGGATGAAGGTTAGTATCCTCCTCCTACAGGAACTGGGTGTTTAGTTTTCTCTACTCCAAGCAAGGAGGTCTACACTAGTGCTTCCTTAGTCACTCATCATCCCTTTTTATCAACTTGTAGCTAGACCTTGTCCATGGCTTCTTTCATCTAAAATGATCTTATTTTTCATATTTTTGTTTCAACTTCCAAGTCGAAGTATTCCCCCCTTCTCTTCTCGAGAGAGTGTTTTCTCTACTCTGTTATCTCACAGATCTGTCTCTATCCCCAAATTTCCTCCTTTATAGCCTTCCTCAATAATGTTTCATGGGTCTGATTCCCCATTCATTGTTAGGCCTGGAAACCTTACAGATGGGAACCCTACCCCATCTCCTCCTTAACTCTTGAGGATGTCCTTCCAACTACCAGCCTAACTAGTAATTCATTTCTGGGTCAGAAGGCTATTGAGAAATTACACCTAGTAGGTACTGGTCTGGTGAGGGTCATCTCAACCATTCTTGGTTTCCCCTCAACATCTCTCTCATAACCTCATGGTCTATCTTGGAAAAATTTCCCCCTTTCAATAGTTGTGAAACACATATTCAAATTATATTAATAACATAAATTCATACATTGACCCTTTTATACAAGGTTCATCAAATCAAACATTCACACACATTTGGTTTGCCATAGTCTCTTGGCTAGTTATATTTATATTTACAAACTGGGGAAAACAGTGGTATTACAACCCCCTTCCCCTTAAAGGAACATCGTCCTCGATGTTCTATCTATCGATGTGCTCTGTATGTACAGAAGTAAACAAAAATGGATATATTTGTCTCATGGCATCCTCCATCTCCCATGTAGCCTCATCTGGGCCAAAGTGTTTCCACTACACCTTGACATGTGCAATGGTTTTTTTCTTGAGTGGGGTTTCCTTCCCATCTATTATGCATTGAGGTTCTAAAGGTAATTCTCCCTCGGGTTCCACCTAAATCATATACTAGTCAATAATATGATTAGAATCATGTACATACTTCTTTAATAAAGAAGCATGGAAAAAATTATGTGCCTTCAATGTGGAAGGAAGTGCTATCTGATAGGATATTGGTCCCACTCTATTCAAGACTTCAAAGGGTCAACAATACCAAGGTGTCATCTTGGCACAATCTCCCATCCTCAAGGAGCTTCTCCTGGGTCTAACTCGAAGATACACATGATTCCCTGCTTTGAACTCTCTAGGAGTCCTTTCTAGGTCTGCATAGCTCTTTTGTCTATCCTGGGCTATGTTCATATTTTTCCTGATATGAATCACTTTTTGTTCCATTTCCTTTAGCATATATGGCCCAATTTTAACTCTGTCTACTGGGTTGTTCCAGCTGATTGGAATGTTGCATTATCTTCCATAGAGAGCTTCAAAAGGGCTCATTTTTAATGACTCTTGAGAGCCATTGTTGTTTCTACCACTGGTAGGTAGTCCCCCCACTTCTTTGTTTGATGCATTGCATGCATCCTTAGCATGTATTCTAATACTTGGTTTACCCTCTCTATCTTCCCATCAGTTTGAGGTGATAGGATGTACTAAAGAGTAATTTTTTTTCAAAACTAGCAAACAAAGATTTCCAAAAGTTTGAAGTAAAATTTGTATCTCTTTCGGATATAATTTCCTTAGGCATGCCATGCAATCTAAATATATCTTTCATGAAGGTGCTAGAAATATCTATTGCTTTGCAAGTTGACTTGACAAGTATGAAGTGAGTATATTTGCTCAGTTTGTCCACAACTACCATGATGGAATTGTTTTGTTTGGTTGATCTTGGTAATCATGTGATGAAATCCATGGAGATGGTTTCCCATTTCCATTTGGGAATTTGTAGGGGCTACAATATTCCTTTTGGGTGTCGATGTTCCTCCTTGAATTGATGACATTATAAACACTTAGATAAGTAATTAGCTATGTCTTTTTTCATTCCAGGCCAAGAAAATAGTTTCCTAGTGGCTGTGATCATTTTCTAATAACCAAGATGACCACAATATGGTATCTTATGTAGTTCATCCATTATGAACCTCTTCAAGTTGTCACAACTTGGAATATACAATTTATCCTTATAGGTCAGAATGCCTTCGTTAACCATATAATAAGCTTCATACTTCAACCCTGTGGGCTCTTACTTTAGGTATGATGTCATGGTCTTGAAAAATGCATTTGTTTATTGTACAGTTTTGACCCTCTCTTTTATATCTGATTCACTAACGCTTACAAATTCCAAGTGAACTAATTTCATACTTCTACTAAGGGCATATACCACCATGTTCTCCTTTCCTTTGATATGTTTTATTTCAAAATCAAACTCACTTATGAGAGTTATCCACCTATCTTGTATCACATTGAGTTTTGGTTGGTCAAACAAAAACCTCAATATATTAGGGTCTATAATAAGTACAAATATTCTACCTAAGACTTAATTCCTCCACATTTTTAAAGCATGCACTATGGCAGCCAATTCCATATCATGGGCCAGATAATTGACTTCATTCTCATTCAATTTTATGGATTCATAGAAAATCACATGTCCTTGTTTCAGAAGGACTTCTCCGAGCCCTTCCTTACAGGAATTTATACACACAAGGAAGTGTTTGTTTGGGTATACAATCTTCAACATAGGCGCATTGGTTAGAAGGTATTTCATCTCTTGAAATATTTCATCGGATTCTGAGGTCCAAATGAATTTAACCCCCTTTTCTCGAAGGGAGGTATTAGCACTGAGAGTCACACTTAGACTATTGTAAGTGCAATCCCATTACCCATTAGAATATAAATGGATTAAACAGTTTGAGAAGGTGGATCAAAAAGACTAGGAAAGAAATGGAGAGGGAAACAAAATGTATGTAAAGGAATTCCATTGGGCATGGAGTCATAATTTCCTACATATCAAAGGAAATCAAACTGTATATTAGACAAAGAGATATATAATGATGAGTAGAAGCATGGTGAATATGAAAAAGGGAAGAACATCCATTATACAAAGATCCTTTCTGCAATAGATAAATATTTTCTTAAACAATGAACAATGATTTAATGGGCAAGCTACAACAGATCATATGTTGTTCATGCATCCATCAAACAATGGCAGCTATGATCCTCAAAATCTGCAATATGTTCAAGCAATAATATAGCAAAGAAGACAATCCGATAACATCTCTCATGAATCTTTAATGGCATAAAATGTCATTACAAGTAGGCCCTTAAGCTTACAAATGAGCAACTAAAATTGCTCCTCCATCTCTCTCCTCTCTTGGCTCTTGAATCCAACCTCTCTCCTCTCTTCAATATAAAATAGCATCCAAATATCCTTATGAGATCGAATCCCATATCCTCCATTAGATTATAAGCCTTGGATATAGGTGGCCATAGTCAAAGAGACAAAAATCCAACAAACTGCTAATTTTTAGGAAATTGTTGGAAGTTATTAATAAATTGTTTCCACCTCACTGCATGAGGTCTTTAATGAATATAAAACTTAGTTCCACATGTCCCTTGAAATATAAATGATCCTTTAGAATCCATTTGAACCCTCCTTTATAGGCGACAACCTCCCAACAAGCTGAATATCCAATCAACTATGCAAAACAGAGAATTGGCAACACATTCTGTAGCGCACTTGTGTTTTAATTGTTTACTAGGTTAGGATGAAATTTGGTCAGCAAGTCAAAAGGGATATAATATTCCTCCAAAAAAAATTTCATAGAAACCCACTTTGTATTTTTTGCTTTATGATCAAATTTGTAACATTAACCATTACAGGAAATTCCATAGAGGCACTGTAAAATAGTTATGCACATTCGGTAGCGCCCTTTGTGTGTTTGGCTAGACGATTCATAGTGCTTTTCCTATGTCTAATATCTCTCTAAACATAACACTTTTTTCAAAACTGAGAGAGGTTTTTTTTATATGGTATGTGATTAACAAAATCTGCCTCTAGTTTTCAAAAATACCTTCTCATTTGTTCATAATCCAAGTTTTAAGTTAGTCGCTCAAAAATTGCAGAAGCGTAGCATGCTCTCAGTAGAAACGTAGTGTGGTCTTTGAGAGGGTGTTTGGAGGCCTTCCCAGAGTATTTTTGGGCTGCAATATATATGGTTGGAAATATTATAATGTCTTCTACATAATGGAATCATCAAGTACTGCAAACTCCTCAAAACCCCTAAAAAACTGACTTGAAGTCAAGCTGTCCAAAAGTACAAGAACCCTCCTATGGCAATTGTATTTTGGGAAATTATCTCAAATTATAATATAATATTATTTGTTAACATTTGGCTCCACAGGGGATGGCATGCTCCCTGTGAGCTACCAAGAACATGAATTTACAGTTTCCTTATCCATTTCATCTCTGCATACTGTATTCCTAAAAACATCTCTTCCCCTTATTGAAAAATAAAAACACTATCATAACTGCAAACTGAACTCACACTATAGACACATTCAAACTGAAAATTGCATGCTCATAGAGTGAGATTATTTATGTACATCAACCTGCACTAATGTATCTAGCTGAGCTTCTTTTCTTAATTGAAGTCATACTTCCAATGAAACCATCTGAGTACTGAGCTGATGAAAATAACTCCTTCCATGCAATTGTTCAAAATAATTTCCAAGTGATATGAATCTTGCAGCAAGAGGTTAGTAATAAATGGATACTTACAACTATGATATGAAATCATACCAACAACTGGATCATTAGAAACCTTTGAAAAATAAAACTCTATGTAAAAATCCACAACATCATGAAACTTATGAAAAGACATTTCTAGTTGGTTAAGAAAACCATATTTCTCCTCTGTGAAGGTTGATTCATCAATAAAATGATGGTTCTCATATACTTTACAACTAATCATATGTTTTTTGATGTTTGTTGAAAGTGCAAGTACATAAATGATAGACATTTCCTCGTTGATCTATGGATTTTTCTGCTCATCAATAGGTGATAAAGAGAATTCCAACTGTTGTTGCAATTCTTCCCTATCATCTTCATTATCATATACTGGTTGGATGCTAATAAGATATGTATGTTATTTAGTAAAGATTTGATATTTATCATTTGGATACTCAAAGAAAAATAAAATTATTTTCATGACAAATTAAAATAGTATATACATTTGATACAATGTCAAAAGTATCTACATCCTGGCTATCACTTTGAAGATTATCAACCTCTTGATCATAATGAAAAGTGTCTTCTACTGCAACATACTATTTAAGACTATTTGATCCTTTCATAATAAAATCAAATTCATAACAACATTCTTGATAAAGTAAATCAAATCCAAATTTATCTTTGCAAAACAAACAAAATGCATCATGAAAATGTATTAGTGAAGTAATACAAGCAATTGGGAATGATCTACACCAATCACGAGATGAACCATCAAAATATTATGTAAACAATTTGATGAGGACATCTTCATGTATAATTTTCATCTTAAACATGCACTCATGAAAATATAATAAAAAATCAACTGGTACTTCCCAATCCTCTCCTGTAAACCTAGGAAGGAAACCTCCCCATTCATATCTACTAGGCACTGGATTTGGAAAACTGATTATCTTTGAAAAATCACAGAAAGCATACCTCTGATCTAGGATCATGTCCATTTCAAAATAATGGAGTCTCCAATATATATATGAATAGTGGAGTCTCCATGGTGAAATATAAGCACTCTAAAAGTGTCTAGCTTCAATTCACCATCCAAAGATGGATCTAATCATCATAGTTCACCTAGGGAAGTTGTCTTCATTGTCATCCTCAGCAACGACGCAAAAAATGTTAGCACTGGGAGTCAAACTTAGACTGTTGTAAGTGAAATCCTAGTACCCATCAGAATATAAATGGATTAAATGGTTCAAGTAGGTGGATCGACAAGACTAGGAAAGAAATGGAGAGGGAAACAAAATTTCTGTAGAGGCATTCCATTGGGCATGGAGTCATAACATCCTACAAATCAAATGAAATCAAACTGTATATCAGACAGGGAGATATATAATGATGAGTAGAAGCATGGTGAATATGAAAAAAGGAAGAACATCCATTATACAAAGATCCTTTATGCAATAGATAAAGATTTTCTTAAACAATGAACACTGATTTAATGGGAAAGCTACAATAGATCCTTTATTGTTCATGAATCCATCAATCAATGGAAGCTATGATCCTCAAAAAATGTAATATGTTCAACCAAGAAGATAAAAAAGAAGTGGGAAAACAAAGAAGAAAATATGATAACATCTCTCATGAATCTTTAATGGCAGAAAATGTCATTACAAACAAGCCCTCAGGCTTACAAATGAGCAACTAAAACTACTCCTCCAGGTCTCTCCTCTCTTGGCTCATGAATCCAACCTCTCTCCAAGATCTTTCTTCTCTCTTAAATATAAAATATCATACAAATATCCTTAGGATGTCTAATCCCATCTCCTCCATTGGATTTTAAGCCTTGGAGATAGGTGGCAATAGTCAAAGAGACAAAAATCCAACAAACTGCTAATTTTCAGGAAATCGTTGGAAGTCACTAATAAATTGTTTCCACCTCACTGCATGAGGTCTTTAATGGAGATAAAAATTAGGTGTAGGTGTCCCTTGACATATAAATGATCCTTTAGAATACATTTTAACCCTCCTTTATAGGTGGAAACCTCCCAACAAGGCAAATATCCAATCAACTATGCAAAACTGAGAATTGGCAGCACATTCCATAACGCACTGGTGTTTTAATTGTTTCTCTCAATTTACAAACTGGGTCAGGCTAAAATTTGGTCAGAAAGTCAACAGGGATATCATCTTCCCCCCCAAAAAAATTTAAATACACCCACTTCATATGTTTGGTTTTATGATCAAATTTGTAACTATAATCACTGTAGAACAATTATGCACATTCCGTAGGGCCCTTTGTGTGTCTGGCTAGGTGATTCCATAACACATTTTCTGTGTCTAATATATCTCTAACCATAAAAAAAAAATTAAAACTGAGAGAGGATTTTTTTATATGGTATGTTATGAACAAAAACCTCCTCTAGTTTTCAAAAATACCTTCTCATTTGTTCATAATCCAAGTTTTAAGTTACTCACTCAAAACTTGCAGAAGCAAAACATGCTCTCAACAGAAACACAATGTGGTATTTGAGAGGGTGTTTGTAGGCACTCCTAGAGGATCTTTGGGCTGCAAGAGAGATGGTTGTAAATATTATGATGTCTACTACATAATTGAATCATCAAGTACTACAAACACCTTCTCAAAACCCCTGAAAAACTGACTTGAATTCAATCTATCCAAAAGTACAGGAACCCTCTTATAGAAATTGTATTTTGAGAAATTATCTCAAATTATAATACAATCTTATGTGGTAACAAGAGGTAATATGGAAACCAATCTTGTAGAATCCTTTTATGAATCTCCAAAGTATCCTTCCAGTCCCATAAAGGACCTAATATTAGACACATCCTTTGGGGTAGGCCAATCCATGATGTCTTTCATATTGTTAGGGTCAACTCCCACTACTTCCTCATAAGTAACATGCCCTAGGTAGTGGACTTGTTTCTGGAAAAATTCACACTTACTGAGTTTAACATAGAGATGATGTTCTCTTAGTACTTGGAGTACTAGCTTCAGATGTTCTTCATGATCTTCTCTATTCTTGGAATAGATTACGGTATCATCAATGAAAACGAACAAAAACCTATCCAAGAATTTTCTGAATACGTTATTCAGTAATCACATAAAAATGTTTGGTGCATTGGTAAGCCCAAATGGCACCACCACAAATTCATAATGACCATATCTTTTCCTAAAGGTTGTCTTGTGGATATCTTCATATTTAATTCAGAACTGATGGTATCCAGACCTCAATTCAATCTTAGAGAACATGGTAGCACCCCTTAATTGGTCAAACAAGCCATCAATCCTTGGCAAGGGATACTTATTCTTGATGGTCATATTATTGAGTTGTCTATAATCTATGCACAGTCTAAGTGTTCCATATTTATTTTTCACAAACAAGGTTGGTTCTGCCCATGGAGACACACTAGGCCAGATGTATCCTTTATCCCACATCTCCTTCAACTGTAGTTTGAGCTCAACTATCTCTAGTGTACTCATCCTATAGGGTGTTCTAGACATTGGCACTACTCCTGGTAAAAGTTATATTGAAAAATCGATATCCCTCCTTGGAGGTAGACCTGGCACCTCTTATGGGAATACATATTTATATTCTCTCAATATGGGATGGTATTCTAGGTTGGGTTTGTCATTATCAACAAAGTTTAGTACTTGTATTGCATACAAGGGACATCCCTTTCTGCAATACTTCTTCACTTGGAGGGATGATATTTGTCTCATTGAACAAGCTTTTGAATCCCTTGTAGGGTTACCCTTTTTCCCTATTCATTTTCATACTCCAAAGTTTTACTGTAACAGACCAACTTGGTTTTACGGGAAGTCAACCAGTACATGCCAATAAATAGGTCATAAGATCCTAGAGGAAGTATGTTTAGTTTTTCTTGGGTAGGAAACCCACTTATGAAAAATTGACATGATGGTGTGACCTCTATTACTTTTCTTTTAGTTCCAGTTTCTAGTTGTACCATCCATGATTTAACATGTTTAAATTTTTGCAAATTTCAATTTCTCAATAGTTTGAGGGGAAGCATAACTCAGATTAGAACCAGGGAAAATTAAATTGGAAACATGATGGTTGGAAATCATACCTTCCATATCCACCACTGAAGCTTGGTGGTCATCTTGTCTATTATCCAAATCGGCATGAATTTTTGGTAGGATCCTAGCCACATCATTGATTGTGGTAGCCTCTTGGACGTTGTAGACCCTCCTAGAGTTTTGTTGCCTATGTGGACAATCCCTTAGCAAATGTTCCTCTGTACAACCCCAACATTTCAAAGTTTCTCTCTTCGTGTTGTCAGTATTACTTGGAGAAGCTCTGAATGGTTTATTTCCACTATGGGATGGAAAATTTTGAAGGAAGGATCATCCTAGAGCTCTTACCAGGATTCTTAAATTTTGAGGGTTTAAACCCTTTATTCTTGAATTCCTAACTGTTTTTCTTCTTCAAGTATTCACGAGGTTTTGTCTTACTCTTGAATTGCTCATAGAAATACCTTTGTTTTAAAATAGTATCTTCTAAGGTCTTTGTCTCATCAAATTCAGTTATGTCCCAGTAGGACTGAGGTAAGCCACTAATAAATCATTTCATATTTTCCTTTTCATCTTTTAATTAGGGAACATACCTCATCAACTCGAGAAATTTGTTGATATACTCATCTATGGCGAGTTTTCCTAGCTTGAGTTCATAGAATTCCTTGGTCTTTCCATCAAAGTACTTTTCTGACAGGTACTTATTCTTGAAGTATTTCTCAAATTGTTTTCATGAAAATTCCTTCTCATGGACTCCTTTCACATTCCTAAGGTCTTCCCACAAAATGGAATCTTTCCCATTCAGGTTGAAAATGGATATCCGAGTGTTTAAGTTTTCAGAGTAGTCATGGACTCTGAAGTACTTCAAAAAAAGTAGCCAAAATTATGCTTATTCCCCCTTCTTAATCTCTCCATTGAAGGTGGGTGGTTTGGATTTATTGAATTCTTCAGGGTCACGACTCTTGGAATGTTTCCTCTTCTTTCCTCTTGTCTAAGAATGAGAACTATTTTTTCCACTAATAGATTCCTTGGAGTTTTCAATGTCCTCACTAGAGGAATCTTCTCATGTCTACATGACTGATAGTTGGACCATGTTGTAGTTTCCTTTGTATATATGTTAGACTTTGTAGTTGGATTTCATTAATTTCTATCTTCTTTTACTGATCCTTGATTAGCCTTTCATTGCCAGCCTTATAACTCAGTAATTCTGCCATGAGGGTTCTTACAATTTCGGCCAAATTTGGAGGGGTTTCCACCACCCTCCTTTCATCACATTCTTCCTCTCTATTGTTGGATCTCTCCCCCAACTCTTGATGCATCACCATCCTTTACATGGCAGTTCTCTTGTTTTTCACCGACTGCTTAAGTGTTGATAATTTTTTTTTATGTTAGTTACTAATCTACCAATTCATGAACAACATATATCATTGCAAGGTGAAGTCAGTTATTTATTTGGAAACATTAGCATCCTACAATGAAGACTTCCAAAACATCTATTCAAAGTAGAAGGTTTTGTTCCTCTCTTTAGTAGAGGTTCAGACAGGTTTCTTATAGAGGGGGGTAAGGTAGGGAGTTACCCCCTAAGTTCTCTAATAATATGTTTGTGTGACTTGTCCATGAGCCCAAGAAGGACAAGTTTTGTTTCCATGTTCTAATACCAATTTATAACACACCCAACCCCTAAATACCCTTTCTAGTGATGGGGCATCAAATTTTCGCTTTCCCTGGTTCATTTTCAGTCCCTTGCTTAAGAAAAATCCTCTTTCTCAGCTTTCCCAAAATTTACATATTTCATTGTGCACTTGAACCAGCTAGAGGGGTCTTCCTCATGACCTTTGGTTGAAAACAGTTTTCGGCACTTCGTAAGTTCCCAGACTTCGGGGGTTCAAAAAGTGTTGTCAAATTCTCAGATCGCCGAAAAATGGAGGAGATCGACGATACATGTCCTCCACCAAGATCCTATGGTTAAGGAGGGGGCTTTGGCGATATACGTGTAAAAAATATTTTTCCAAATCCCCAAAGTCCCTAAATATCTCCACGTTCCCCTATCCCTTCGACGTTCGAACGTCGGAAGATGATGGTCTTCGTATTACATTTTCAGCGTTTCGGTGATCAGATATCGTCATTTGACTTTCGTCCTTTTGCAATTGGAAGTTATTGTTGAATAATTATTTATCATACCATATTCAAATATTTTGAACTCCGAAAACCATCAAGACTTTCGAAGTCCTAGACACATCACCATCCCTATTGGCCAGGCGGGCATGATTCAATAGTTGACACACGACAAGGGTCAAGCAGTGAGATATGTCCTCCTTAGGGGGGTGAGATGTGTCTTGCTCTAATAGGCACAAGGGAAGGGTGAATCGACCAAATATGGGTGAAACATGGCACCTTGGTTACGGGTCCACGTCACTTGGGATGACATAAGTGGGCCACGTCACCTCCATGGCACGATTGAGATTTATCCATGTGGATCCATAGATCCACGGGCCTCATTACTTTGCAGAGTCGAGATTCTAGGCTTAGCATATATTCTCGATGTAAATTCCCCTGAAGATCCAATTCCCCTATCTCTCGGATCTGGCACCATGTGTACTCTTCAACCAACGATAGAGATCCACTATGGCACTTGCAACTTCAGGAGTATTCAGACATTGAAAGCTCTTGGTTGAGTTCCTCCAGAGAAAGAAGGCTTCGAAATATGAGATCAGTTGCCATGTACCCATCATCCAACGATCATATTTAAATGGTCAACACTTGACGGGGAATGAGTAGGGGCAACGTGTCACTCCACAATACATTCCCGGTTAGTTGGCTAGTCGAGGGTGGGTCCCTTACATTGACAGATTGGAAGGATCCCAAAGGGTCCAAGGATCGAAGGTCCATATTACTTTAATAGTTCATCATTCGAGAGTTTGGCGTGTGTGTGTCTTGGTTTTCCATCTGCACCATGACGGATCTATCCCCATGTGCACCTAGCGTCTATGGCCAAGATTTAATCTAGTTGGCAGAGATTTGGGGGAATCTTGTGCATTTCTAAATCGCCAAATACCCAGACTCCTAGATAATTGTTGATTTGGGGACATGTGTCCCTCTAGTTTCAACGGTCCATATTAACTATGCGACTCCGACATTCAAGAGTTTCGACGCTAGACCATTCTAAATCTACTGAATTAATACTTCAACCTTCGATTGTTTTCGAGGATCGTGGGGTCAACTGTCTCGAATTCCCAAAGTCGAAATAGCTAGCTCCTTTCAGACTAGCACATGTTTCATAGGCCCTGGTCACATGGGTCTCTTGGAAAATATTAGGGGCCAAGCATAGTATCCTTTCTGTAGCAAAGGGGTTAATGGCATGTGCATGAGCCCTCAGCTAGATGGGTGAATGTTCTATAGGGAAAAATCCCTTCTCCCACATAATTTGAACTCTAACATTCCCGCAAAGGTAAACTTTAAGGGATTGGAAGGGCTTAGACATTTCATTCAATGCTACCCTAACCCTCCTTGGATTCCCATCCCATGACTCTCTAGAAGCTAGTCTAAGAAAAATTCAAGGAGCATGAAAACATAGCAGTTTGCAAAATCAAAAGATCCTATCTAATAATTGTTCAAATACTACAAGATTGAATCATAAACACAGACATTTCATCATCATATCCAATATAATACATGGAGTATGAAAATACTTATCAGAACAAGAAAATATGAAGTAACTGTTGAAAGGGGTGCCAGTTTCCTCCCAACCATAGGCAAAGTCACTCCTAACAGATTTACCGCTGTCCACCCCAAGCTAGACCATGATTCTTTGAGAGATATTCTTTCTCATTGCTCCACAACAATCAAGGATGAAGGTTACTCTCCTCCTCTCACAAGAACTAGGTGTCTAGTTTTCTCTACTCCAAGAAAGGAGGTCTGCACGAGTGTTTCCTCAGTCACTCATCAAACTCGTTTACCATCTTGTAGCCAGACCCTATACATGGATTCTTTCAGCTAAAATGAGCTTACTGCTCATCTTTTTCTTTCATCTTCCAAGTCGAAGTATTTCCCCCCTTCTCTTCTCGGGAGAGTGTTTTCTTTACTCTATTATCTCGCAGATTTGTCTCTGTCCCCTAATTACCTCCTTTATTGACTTCCTTAGCAAGGTTGTGTGGGTTGGATTTCCCACTCATGGTTAAGCCTAGAATCCTTACAGATGAGTACAATGCCCCATATCCTCATTAACTATTGAGTATGGCCTTCCAACTACCATCCTGACTGGTACAATGCCCCATATCCTTGTCAAAGGACTATTGAAAAATTACACCCAGTAGGTACTGGTCTGGAGAGGATCATCTCAACCATTCTTGGTTTCCCCTCACCATGTCTCTCATAGCCTCATGGTCTATCCTGGAAAACTTCCCCTCTTTCATCATCTGTGAAACACATATTCAAATTATATTAATAAAATAAATTCATACATTGATCCTTTTATATAAGGTTCATCAAATCAAACATTCACACACATTTAGTTCTCCATATTCTCTTTCCCAGTTATAGTTATATTTACAAACTAGGGAAAAGAGGGGTATTACACATACGGATCATAGTCATAGGATAATGCAAATATGCTAGATGGAGTGGAAACCTATCATATATACTAGTCAAAGAAAATACCTATTGAAGTCATGAACGAGTGATACGACACTAGAAACCACACAAATCCCTAGACAAAACAACCAAAACCAACTCCTTCCACTGTACTATTATTCGATTAGGTCAAAAAAATTTCAAAGACTATGTAATGTGGGTAAAATTTTTCTACTTATAGTAAAAATAACTAATTTTAGCACACCATTTGAATTTTTAACTCACATAGTGAATTTTGGACCAATTTTCCCACAATATTCAAGTGTCGATTGTGGGATCTATGAGAGAAAAAATTGACAACCGTCTGGACCAAGTAAGTACTCTTTCCCTCCTATTCATTTCTAGTGGTTTACAATTTCAAATTAGAGCCCATTTTTTCAGTTTTAAAAGGAAAAAATTATGAATTAGGGTGTACACAGGTTGTAGTTCATTGGGTCATGTATATGGAGATATGTACATGGCAAAAGAAAATCTTGCCCGCATATATGTGGCCCTACACATCATTGTTAACATTACAACTCGCGTACAAGTCAAAAAACATTTTTTTTAAAGAGTTTGACTCAAAAAAGGATTTTCTTTTGCAGGATGGTACTTAAATGGAGAGAGAGAGAGAGAGAGCATGAGGAAGTGGATGCAGTAATGAAAAGAGATGCAGGGGCCCAAGTTTCCCTAAAAATATGTGAGATTTATAAGTTTTGGGATCTCAGAGGAATGAGGGCTCAAGTGATTTTGCTTCAAATTCTAGTAAACTTATAGGATATGGATACAGAGGCCTTCAATCTCAATGGGAAACCATTGAGAATTGAAGTAAAGGACATATTTTCCTTCAGAGGATTGTCTAATTGGGGTGAGGTGGTGAATATCAAAGCTCGGGAAAGTGGGGGTGGTATGAAAATAGAGGACTACATTTCTACCCACTGTGTTGTAGGCACAAAGAAAGTAGGGAGTCAACTCCCCATTAAGGAGATTGAGAACCTGATTCTAAAGATTGTCGTCTTTGTACTTACAAGGGTCATGGGGTTAGCCTTATTGCACCAGGCATCAATGCCACCAATGTTCTATGTATTTGAGTGTTTACGACCCATATTTTATGATTGGTGCACCTTAGTATTGGATAACATGGAGAGACAACTGACATATTTCAAACATGGGAGGAAAAGGAACTTCGGGTTTGCATCTATATTATGTAGTTTTTTATTTGAGTGGGGTCTAGGTTTGAGCCCTAGAGTGGATATTCTTCCACACAGACTGTGCGATCCAACCATGTCACGATGGACCGAGGTGATGAGGCAGTTAGGAGGGGATAGGGTACCCACCCCCTACAACAATTAGTTCTTCTTCTGGTGGCATTGATAGGTGATATCCATATAAGACTACCCTTATGTCGAGATTGACTATAGAGGAGATCCATATATTCCATTTCTTCTAGATTCCTCCTACGCTTATATAGGTATGAAATGTTGTTATATATTTCATTTTTTTTTGTTTTTCAAAAAGAATAAAAAATGAAAATATTCTTGGATGGCATCAAGTATTGACAATTACTTTGTTATGTAGATATGGTTCCGCGATGACCAGATGGACTCCCACGACATCGACGGTGGCACCAGAGAGATGATCCAGTGGGAGGAGATGTAGAGATAGTGCTACAAAATGTGCAGGGGAACCTGTCTCGTTTGATGCATGGGATTCCTATGGTTCATGTGGAGGATATTTCGGAGGCTATGCAGCGACAGGTGGTGGGTGTGCCCCGTGCATGGGTGTGACGCTTTCGACGTCTCACAAATGCCATAGTATGCTATCATGATATGCATCTGGCACCATAGGCATAGATTCCATGTTCATTATATCTATCGACCATATATGTTTTTTGAGGATGTGAGCCCCATTTTGTACTATGAAACCATAATTTTTGGAGAGATGAAATATAAAAACATTGGTATGCAGATTTACTTTTATATGTTACAATGTGTACATTGATGGTTGTTTTTTATTTACTTTAGTTATGTGACAAATTCCAATCTAAAACATAATTAGCATATGCATCATATACATAATTATAACTTCTAGGTATGTGATTATAAGTAGTAAAATCAAAATTTCGTTCCAAAAGTCATACCCGTAGGAATTGTCGGAGTAGAGTAAAGTCTCGTGCATGGTAACTATCGTTCAACTAACATAATACTCATTGGGAGTCCAGGCAAACTTCTAAAGAACAGACATCACCTGAAATGTTATTGCGTAAAATCTCTATAACGACGCTATATTCAACCAAATTTTTCTTTGATGGCCCTAGATAAATTCCACTTGAAGACACCAGTTGAACCTCAGGTGAGTCAATGACCCAAGTGGTGGAAGCCAAGTTCTGTGTATGATGACTGGAACCATCTGTGAATCCTAAGTAAAATGAAGACTCCATTGACATCTACCAAACAAGGGAAAACTTGATAAGCAAGTCGATGACACAAAGGAAAAGATATATATACACTAAGATACACTGGTGTACAAAGCGTTATTCCCAAGAATGGGGGATCAAGTGTGATATCTTGTTAAGTAGAGACCATTTCTATGCTCAACCAACATATTTTATTTATAATCTTCCAATTCATAGGATCCTTTTTCTAAAACTTGTCGCACGATATAAGGACTGTGCCACATGGGGTTGAACTTGCTTGCCCAGTGGTTTTTCATACAAGAAAACCAAGTCACCCTCAATGCACTGTCGAGGATAGATAGAAATATCATAGTGGACCTTGACACATCATTTATTTTCTTCAATAGTTGTAGAGGCATCTCAACGCTACTCATCTAGGATCTCTGGGTGTATAAGGCTTTCTTCAAGATTGAAAATGTCAAGTAGGAGCTCAACTACCAGTCTAAGGGAAGGGATTTTGCATTCAATAGGAAGGATCAAATCCACACCATGTACTAACTGAAAAGGATAAAATCTAGTGGAATTCATAACCAACATTCGGTATGCCCAAAGCATAGGGTAAAGCATTAGATGCCAGTCAAATTTACTCTGGCTGGCACTTTTTTGCAAATTGGTTTTGAGATATTTGTTCACAACCTCTACTTGTGCATTTTCCTGTGGATAGTAAGGGGAATAATTACCATGATTAAACCCTAGTTTTTATGCTAATTCCTTCATCATTTCATTCTAAAAGTGACTACCATGATCATTGACAATCTCCTTTGGGATTCTTAAGTGGTCTATAATTTGATTGAACATGAAAAATGTTTCATTATTAGCATTGTATTTAATTGTAGGCATAACCTCTTCTCATTTAGTGAAGTAGTCTATGACCATGATAATATGTTGATTCCCCCTAGCCGAAGCTGGGTTGCAGTCTACAAAATACACCCCCCACTTGGTGAAGGGACCGATGATGATGAATAGGTGAAGAGGGGCTGGATGTGATCACATTTTCTGAGCAAACATCTAGCAATGGTGACACTTCCTGACCACTTCGACACAATCTTTAAAAATTGTCGACCAAAAATAACTAGCTCCCAATATTTTTTGGGTTGTTGCAAGCCCAGATATATGACCACCACAAGCCCCACTATGACAGTCATTAAGAATGGACTCAGCTTCCTTGTGATTCAAACAACGTTGCAAGATATTATCTACACCTCAATGATACAAAGTGTCACCAACGATAAGGTAGTTTTTATCTTAATACCGTATACATCGTCGATCGTATCTCGAGAGATGCTAAGAGAACTTCAAGGTTTGAAGATAGATCAAAATTTCTCCATAGCAGGGGTCCGAACATGAGATAAGAAAAATATGGTCATCCATGAATCAATCATTATGATTAACGTCCTCATCTAGTCAAGGGAATTTTGATATTAACTCAACAAAAACTAAGGATTTCTTGGATTTCACCAAAGAAAAATCGAGGTCAAACTCTTACAAAATGAAAATCCACTTATTGTATTTTCTTCCTATGATACACCTTGTAAGGAAGTATTGAAATGGATTGACATCAAAAACTATGGTATTTTTGCAAATCAATATGTAATGCTACAATATTTGAACCATGTGTACTACAACCAAGGATAGCTTCTCAACATGAGAGTAATTAAGTTTAGGATCGAATAAGTTTAGAATAAGTTAGTAGATAACATTCTGATGGAGCTCATCGTCCTCCTAAACTAGAACCATACCAACTGTCCCTTCGGACGCAATGATATAAAGAAAATAATCTTTGCTATAGTCTAGAGGCTTCACCATAGGTGTCGATACCAAGGCTTTCTTAAGAGCATCGAAATATTCCTGGGCTCACTCATCCCATATAAATGGAGTGTCCTTCTTCAAGAGACACATGAAACCCTTAGTTATATTGGCATAGTTTACTATAAACCGACATAAGAACTTAGCTTTCTCCTGTAAACCTTGAAGCTGATGAATGTTGTGCAGGGGAGAAAATTGAAGTATTGCCTCAACCTTCATAGGATCCACCATGATCCCATTCTCAGAAACTAAGAATCCTAAAAGACGACCATACCTAACGCAGAAGATGCACTTGTGAGGGTTTAAATAGATGTGATAATAATGGAATCTCTCAAAAACTAGTCGAAGGTGGGTAGAGTGTTCTACCCTATTACTAGAGTGAGCAGTGAGATCATCGAGGTAAGATTTAACAATGTGTTTAAGATCATGAAAAGAGAAGGTCATGGTGCATTGGAAGGTTGCTCCGACGTTTTTAAGGCTGAAAGGAATTCTCTGGTATGCAAAAGTACCCCAAGGAAAAATAAATTTCGTCTTATGTTGATCCTCGAGTTTGATCTGAATTTGATTGTATCCTCAAAATCCATCCATAAAATAAAAAACCTCGCTTCCCACACACTCATCAAGAATGTGATCAATAAAAGTTGTTGATAATTTGTCCTTAAGACAATCCTTATTTAGTTCTCTAAAATCCATACACACACAGATGGTTCTCTATTTATTATTCAAGGGAACAGGGTTGGATACCCATTTATTCAAGGGAACCGGGTAGATGAAACCAACATTAAGTAGTTTATCCACCTATGCCTTAATAGCGGGGGCCTTCCTAGGATTAACAACTCTAAGTCATTATCAAATAGTTTTAGCACCCAGCATGTTCGACAATGTGAGGGTCGATTCCTATAATTTCTTCATATGACCAAGTGAATACATCATGAAATTATTTGAAGAGATCGGTGTAGATCTGAATTTATTCAAGAGAACATTCTACACCAATATATACATTTTCAAATTTGTTGGGAATTCGGGAGATGTTGATCATGATGGTAGAAGAAATACTCTCCATGTTTCCTTTGGCACAAATGCCATGCATATCTAGTGGAACCTTGACGTGACCGACCATATCACTCAAGGTAGATCGAAAATCATCATGTTTGATCCTAACAAGATCTGGGAGGAAGTAAGAGCGATGATACATATCATCCCAAGGCTTATCATGACTATTCATGGCCTCTAATATGGCTTCATCCAAAGGTAAACTATCATCGAGGCAATCAAGTGAGAAAGATGATGAAGTGTCCCATACGGGTTTGATAATAGGATCCTCCTCGTTCATTTGCGAGGAGACAAGATATGGGGTAGAAGTAGAGTCAAGAACAATATGATACACTATCTCTGATGTTGACAGTGGCATTTCAATTCCAAAATGTGACTAACCTTCACAAGACGTGGTTGGGGAAGGCAAGGTCTGAGCATTGTTGAAATATGAAGTGTGGAAAGAAACAAACCTCAATGACGAAGCATAACTACTAGACATGGCATAAATATCATGAATTGGTGCCATGAAATGAAAGGTACCCATGAGGGAGGAATACATTCTGACACCAATATCCTTAGTTGTCGACTGATAATTTTCGATCACGGGGATTGACAGTCAAACTAATGCATTGGGACTAGCATGCGCAAAGGATAACTGGTCAATCGTCATGATTTTCCCTTCATGAGGAAAGAATAAAGTACAAAAAATAGATGATATGACTACAATCATAACATAATGCCAATTACGCCCTAGTAATAAGTTATAGTCAAGGGGTGCATCAACCACCTAGACATCCACCTCCACCACGTTTTCACCTAACTGGACCGAAAACATGGGGAGAATATCATGGGGAAATAAAGAACAACCATCAAATGAGGTCAACATTGTCAAAGATTGAGAGAGGGTTAGAGATCCAATGGCTTTCCAACAAGTTAAGGGCATCACACACATTGCAACTCCTTCATTAATAAAAATACCTTTGATGGTATACTTGTATTGCTCCACATGGATTTGAAATGCCACTTGGTAAGGAAAATGAGGCTTAACATCCGTGACGTCAAACTTGATAACCTAAGAGCCACACGAGTCTAGAGATCCTAACACAGATAAAAAGGAATTCCTCTATGAGGGGCATGTCTGGAGAACCTCCAAAGCCAACATCGTACAAGGGGTTTGATACAGATCCTTCAAAATTGAGTAGTTATGGGGAGCTCTAGCATTAGGGTTGTGGGTAGAGAGTTTTATCACTCCTTTCGGAATACGAGGTGGAGGCTATGGATTTTCGATTTGAAAAAGTGTTTCTGAAGGAGGGGGAGACTCTAGACCTAGAACAGTATGTGAAAACCCATAATCATGAGATCGAGTGGCTACATTAATCTCATACTTGACCATATTTATAGATAGATGATCACCTTCATGTGCCGGGGGGTTTTATTCCCACTCACTGCATTTCTGGCATTAGAGGAGATCGAGGCCATGTGTTGATTTTGTGGAAACAGATTAGTCATCACAGTGGGTGGTTGAGATAAGAGCTTCGTGGCTTCCTCAATTTTGTGGCATAAGTGCGTAAGGTAATCATCTATACAAAGTTTACAAGGAAACTTCACCTTCCACTTATTTTTCTTGCCCTCACCAACATTACTATTCGATCTATCATTATTAGTGTTGTCCTTAGGTTTATTATTATTATTATTATTATTATTATTCCTCCCACCCTTAATATTATTACCATGTCCTTTTCTTTTATTCCCTCATGGTTGTTGGTTACCATTCGGGTTGGTCGATGGTTGTACATAATTCATATCCACCAACTAAGTGGGAATGGAGGATACATAGAAAGCTTGTCCTAATATAGCCTGGATTAGATACAACTCTTTCAACTCCTTCATCACCAAGTCTGTAGACTTACTGTTCGTGGAGCCCATGATTCCATTGGCATGAGGCCTGTGATTTTTTCTAGGGTCGTAATTTGACCTCAGTGCGTCAGGAATAATTTCATATAACATCCCATATTGAGCATATATGAGATCCAATTGGTAGGATTTGAAAATATATTCCTCTTCAAATGTTACATCGGATTTGGAGAAATACTTCGAAATATAAGGCAATAAAGACTTAAGAAACCATTCCAATAGGAAATCTGGAGGAATGTAGGATTTTTTCAACCTCTTCCCTCTACGCCACTCTTGGATGTGATCCAAGATATGGGTGGATTTTTCCTGGCGGAGGGCCGACAAAATTTCTATGCCGACATTGTAATGAACCAACAATTGGAAGTGCTTGAGAAAGACTAAAACCATCTGATTAAAATTCTTGAATGTTCCCTCGGTAGTTCAATGTACCATTTCGCTGCAACACCCATGAGGATGTGTTGAAAAAATCTCAAACTAATAGAATCGTCATTAAGGGAATTAGATGAGCACCAAATATGAAAAGTGGTGACATGATCACCAATATCCTCACCAGTCTTTCCCTAAAATTTCAGAATATCTAAAGGAAGCTTGGTGGGGACGGGGGACCATGATGGATCATCATGCAATGGGTCATTCATTAATATTGACAAGTCTAGAAAATCAAGCATGGCCAGAAAAGGGATACGGGGTTGTGACATATGAGCCCATGCTCCTGGGAATGATTGATGCTAAGGAATTGTAGCCCACCTAGAGTTCTGGTATGCACCATGGCCCTGTCCAATATGGTAATAGCCTCCTCCAAACTAATTCACAATAGGTTGTGTGGGAACCATCCTTGTAAGAATGTTATAATGAGGGTTATAAACATTTCCCCCAGCTGAAGTGGCTCTAGGCTAGGGGTTTCCCATAGTATGAAACTGACCTCCCCTAGGTGAAAATCCGAAGGATAGAGGTGGATTCATCATACAAAATGTGTTGGTTAGAATCAGTGTGGAGGAGGAAGGTGTAAAGGAAAGAACACATGCAGTAGCTTGTCTTTTTGGTTGATTACTCCATCCAGGAGAATTAAGACTAGGATTAAACCCAGGATGAAAAGGATTTTGGCTTCCAATAGTAGGAGTTGTTTAGGGAATATGAGCTCCACCAAATGAAAGTGGAATATGTGGAGGATCCATGCCCCCAAGTCCAATACTAGGATTTGTTTTATTCAGTGGAATGGAAGATGAAGGTTGCGATTTCATATTCGACATACCAAAAGAGAAAGGGTTAGAGACTAAAGGAATGGACTAAGTATGGTATCCAAGCATACCAAAAAGACACCCAAAAGGGTTCGTTACTTTGGCTTGAGTAGCAACCACGGGACAAATAGGAGTGATGACGGGAACATCCGGCACTACAACCGTAGTGGTTAAAGGCGTTGAAGGAGTTCTATTAACTACAGAAGGTATGGGAGTCGAAGGACTCCCAGTATCTCTCTGACTTGACTGAGTACTCATACTTGTATGATCAAAAGTCTGGTAAGTGGAGGTGTGTGTACCAAATTTGATAACTTTATGCCTTTTAGAAGGAAAAGACTCAAGATGCGGTGGCAACTTTAACAAACAGAAAGACCTTTGAGGAAGTTGTTCTGGCTACACGATGAGTCAAGACTCTAGATATAAAAACAAATCATAAGGAAAACTAACAATCAAAGAGCACACCAAAATAAACAAAAAGGCCAAATGCACACAAATAGGATATAGTGGCTAAAAAGGGGCCTCCCTCACTAGAGTAGGTATGCCTCACCCAAGAGGGGCCTGATATTCCCTTCAAAAGATCGAAGGTATTAGAATCAGTTCTAAGGTCCCTCATGTGTTTAACAACATGTTGAGTACTCAACACACCCTAAAAATTCTATGTTAAATTTTTACTTTTTGGGTACCACTTGATCTTTTACGTTGTCTAATTCGTCTTCATTGTAAAAAATGTTTCCTTCGCTTATGTTTTTTTTTATTCTCATTTAAGTCTCTCAAAGTTTTCTTCAACACATGAAAACCCATAACTTAAAATAATAACGTTGAATTAAAGAATCGACAGTGAAAATTTTTCCCCGATGTGCTCAAAATTCGGCATCGGGAAGAGTTAAAAAATGAAAGCGAATCACTCGAGGGAACCGAGGCCGCCGAGCGTCGATCCTCATCAGCATCAAAAAATAGGAAGTTTTGTTTCATGATAGGAATCACACAAGGATATCACCGATGACCAATCCCTTTGGCATCAGCAAAAGGCTAAAAGAGTAAGCATTAATGAAGAAATAAAGGTTTTGTCGATAGTTGATCCCCAAAACCTTTCAGCATCGGTGAGTTTAGAAATATAGTCCATAGAGAACATAATAAAATCTTCCCCAATAGTCGACCCTCGATACCTTTCAGCATCGACGGTCCCAATTTTAGCTTAGAGCGCACGACTTGAACAAAGTCTCGAGTCCGACCAATATCCGCGAACTAAGTTCCTGGTCTTCAGTGCCATGTATCCCGAGCCAGTGGTTCCATATCAGCGTCGTACGATGAAATCGATCGGTGTCAAAAGTTTTCCGCAGAAGGATATCAATGAAAAAAACAAAGTAACTCGAAGAGCCACTAAGTATAAAATCAAGGCTAACTTATAAGAAAATTTTGGACAAAGAACACAGTAGATGCACACGCAGAGAGAAGAAACGATACATTCAACCACTACAACTAGTATCCTTTCGTCAAAGTTTCAAGACTTTATATTAGATTTCCATTGATTTGAGGTTACATACAAGAGACATTGTCTACACCTTTTGGGCCAACAAACCCATTTTACATTAAGAACATGAAAACTTTCACAGAAAAGGAAGACTATCAAAATTGCGTGTCACGTCTGATAACACAAAATAGAATTCATCAATCATGCCTCTTTTGCATGCGGACTTTCTCCCCGGCTGCTTCGTGCACCCTATGATGTTGTCATTTTTTGTTCTTCTAACACCCTTTATGCATCGCGCAACTGCACGATCGTATATTGCACTTCCCGAAGTTGTCTCTTGAGCTAGGTTATGTTCCCTTCACGACCTTGTGGTGCTGACACCTCAAGGGTCTTTGTTGCCAATTGTCGTCTTAGTTTTCTATTTTCTTGATAGAGTTCAGAAATCAGGAGTTGTGCCTGTTCCAGTTTCTTAGTCAACTCTCAAATGTTATAACTCGAGGCATATTTCCTCCTTTCTTTGCTCCCGCTTCCCCGACTTGGGGCTTTGACAGGCTCTAGCCAGATGGCACACATAAGTAGTTCCTCGGTGGCTGAACTTGCGCATGACTCAGTCAGGTTTTGGTTTTCTTGAACTTCCTTATTCTTCTTGGGCCTTCCTCTCCTCGGGGGTATCTATTTTTAAGGAAATTTGGTTTCAAACCTTCATCCTTCTGGTGTAACTTCTTCCACTTTGGCCTACGCACGGGGCGATACCATTATTTCTGTGCGGTGGTAGGAACCTCCCTTTGAGTCCTCGGGAATACCCATTGCAAATAAGAATGAGTCCCATGCATTTTGGGGCTCAATCCCGGCGCTTTATCTCCCTCACAGGCCTTATCTTACATTTTGAGGAGTTCCCATGGTGTGATAGCGTATCTTCCTTATGCGTAGGGGGGCGTGACAAGGTTCCAAAGTGAATAATTTAATCACACTAAGCTCGCGAGATGAATTACTAGCAATGCATAAGCTCGACTGGTAGGTAGAACACATGCAGAACATCCAGAATTTATAATAGAGCAGGTAGTGAATCAAAACGTGCCAAGGAACACTAAATTCTTGGTGGCATGACGTTTTTAAGAAAACTAAAAAAAATTATGTGTCACATATGCACGACGGGTATGATCCAGGGTGTGTGAGATGTAGCTGATAAGAGTTGTAGAGGGTGTGTGGTACGATCACCACGATTTTTCAATTCCTCGGCCTTCATGATGAGATGATGATGGTTGATTCACTTACTGATGCAACTTCTATTTGAACAAATTTCCTTGAACTAAGGTGCTTATTTCTTATGACAGGATCCGACCCTTTTGGAACATACTCGTACTTTTAGCACATGTTTGGCTCTAACATCCTTTCCCGACCCCAAAGGCCAACCAACCATTGGCGTGACTTCAACTCTAATGTTTTTTTTGTACCTGATCTTTCATGTTGTGGCACGTGGATGTAACCCACCCTAACTGGAGAAAAAATGATGGCTCTAACATAAACGAAGTAGGAAATTTGAAGGGTTGCAAAGATCCCGTAAGTATCAAACAACCAGGATTAGAAAGCTTTACAGGTATGCACCAGTATGGATTCTTCATTATTACGTTTTATACATATATTTTTCCAATTTTTGTTCTATACACAATCTCTAAATGATTTTGATTTCGATTGCAGGAAAGATGCCTTCGATTATTGAGAAAAATTGGCTCAGGAACTTCGTCGAGAAATCCGAGAGAAACATTAGATTAAGATCAATCGGGTGATGAAAGAGATCAGACTTCTCTAGTTCAGAACACCTGATGACTTTGTTGACTTGTGCGACATATTTGAATCACACACCAAGAAATGTGCATTATGGGCCGAAAGACTAGCAAAGGTGGTGGACATAGCGCCAGGGAAGGTACGAAGATTCATGAAAGACCTGATCAAAGCTCAGGTTGTGCTACAACAGTTAAGTGCTATTCTGATCAAGTATCGAGCCCATGCAGTGGAGATCAGAGAAATTTACGCAGCCCCGATGGAATAACACATGTTCCAATATGCCAACACCTGCGAGGAACTGTTCATTAGTTGGTCGAAGTATGAGAAGAGTCATCCTTTTAAAGTGATATCTTGAGATGACTATTAGAAAATTGTTAGGATAGAATGCAACGTGGCGAGTTGTTTTTTTCTTAACTTCACTTTAGCCATTATTTTTAGTTAATTTTATGTTATAAATAAGAGTATCGACTGATTAGTCAAAGGTCGATGGTTGTTGCAAGAAAATCTCTTTTTTGGTTTGTTAAGAATTATTTTGAAGATACTTATAATTGAGAAGTCCTTCTGGACTAGAGACAAATTATATTTTCATCAAATGCGTGTATGATTGGATGTGGAGAAGAACTATTTCCTATCTCATCTCATGATTGTACGATGTTACAAGTAAGAGCTATTAATTCTATTGATAAGTTATCTGATGCAATGTTTTTACAGTTCTTTTCTTTAATGATGAAGATGAATCGTTGTGTAATTATGTGCTACATGATTAGAGTTAAGTGAATTATTTTACTTGCCATTATTTATCACATATGTGTTTTCTTTCTGATAATTAGTATCTCAGACAATAATTGAATTCTCACATGGTTAATGTATTAGTACTAGGCCTGTGGTATAAAATTGTCGTCTAGATTCTTGAGTAGCGGGTTATCCCAAGCTCAAACTCTTATATAGTAGTTAAAACCTTCTCTCGTTTTATTGTCAAGTTGGTTTATACCAACTTCCATATTATATCGGTACCACCTAAGAGAAAATACAAAAAGAGAAAGTCTGAACTAAAGGAGACGCCTTCACAAGAAAACATAAATCCCATCAATTAATTGGCCAGATTCCAAGATCTTGAGAACCATTCCACTATTAAACGCTACAGAGTCTAATTGGGACTCAGTGGATGGATTGGTTCTTGTTGTTGAACTAAAGGGATTTATGACCCATAAACAGAATTGGTGCTAGAAGGAAGGCCTAAGAATGAATGGTTGAACACATATTTCACATAATATTTCAGACAACCTATAGATTCAAAACAACCCACATGCATGGCTAGTCATTCCCAAGACAACCCACACACACTGAGTACTCCTGAAATGAGTAACTCACCCCATCCTGAGGAAGAATTCTTGTTCCCTAACATAGCTTACACTCTCCCTCATGAGGAATTAAATCAATTCAGAAGAATCACAAGAGCATATGCCCAACAGATCGGTGCATTGTCTTTAAATCCGATACTTTCTCGATGATAAAAAATAAGTAGACCAGTGGTCAATAATATCGATCAGGTTTTCGTGCACACATTATAAGACCTAATAGACTTCACAATCACCGAAATCGAACATCCTCTTAATCTAACCCCTGAAATGCCAGCCGAAGACGCCTCTGAACCAGACAATTTTTTGGAAGAAGAGGAGTTTGACTCTGGATTCAAAGATATGGAAGAAAACAATGATCATGAGGAAGAAGGGGGAAACCCACCTCAGAAAAATAAACCTTGGTTGGCCAGAGATGCTCTGGCCATCACAGGGCAAGTCCATAACCTTCCCCGACATCCATAGAAGTTACTTCCTAAGTTTTACCCTGAAACCTCAGGACTACCTGAAGATCATATCAAGAAATTCATACTGGCTATCAGGATAATGAATGTCCAACATGAAGATGTAGTATGCAGGATTTTCCCCTATACTTTTGAGAACTTCGTTTCCACATGGTATTTCAACTTACCTGTACAATCCATAACTAGTTGGACCAAGTTTCAGAAAGATGTTTTAGATAAATTTGTTGAAGCAACCACTACAGGAGCTTTGATGGATGAATTATTCGCCGCCACCATGAGTTCAAAGGACAAGATTAAATACTTCAATCAAAGATTCACAACTATCTTGAAAAAATTCCAACCTGAAGATAAACCAACTAAGGAGTTGCAAATCTAAGTATATGCTAATACCCTCCCAACTTCTATTTCCATGTTTGTGAAGAGAGTTGTCGAATGAAACCTGGTAGAGAATTTTGAAGAATCCAAGACGATAGAGTTCCAAATGAAGGGATGTAAGGAAGGTTAGGTCTTGTTAGTTAAAAAATAAGTCCAACCTCCTCCCAGGAGAGGAGTCCTTTTGACTAGACCTCCAAGGAAACAAGCAGAACAAGTTCCAGAAAAGGGTAATGGAGACATAGAATACCTACAACGCATGGTTAAGAAATTATCAAACAAGATCATAGACATGAAGAGAAACGCAGGGGAAGGAAACCAAATCCAAAGGCCCTATAAGCCTTTCTTTAAAAGAAACCTGTCGTTCAAAGAAATTGAACCTCCCCCAGCTAACCTAAATATCGATTTAGGAAATGTAGCATATGATTCTTTCTGTACTTATCACCAAGACAATCACTCTGAAAGGGACTGCCCTCAATGGGTGAATTCCATGAATTTAATGTCCAATCAGTTCCTAGATGAATTCTCCCTAACCAAACAACCAAGCGGTTATGTTATGAATGTTTTTCAGCATAGGGGAATACCCAGGGTTCAACGCTTCAACAACGCACCAACAAAACCCTAACTACCGGCCCTTTCTGCAACACATGCAAAGCAGATGCAGTCTCACTCGAGGTAGAGACAAGGGGGTTGCAGGACTCAAGTGTCTACAACCTAGTTGGGACACAGATCTATGATCATGATACTTAATAGAGAACTTATCCAATAACATTCATCAAGTTATAATTCTTATTCACATCACAGATTAACCCTCATTACAGATCAATGCAGTAGTAACCAAGATTTAAGTACATCTAATATTTAGCACATAGCATCAGAGCAGATCTAACATTCATTCATATATAAATCACTAAGCATCAATGAATCAATTTATTGGGCATCAATATGAAGCACATGAATACATAAACACCATGAATAACATTGCACAAAGCATAATAACACAGGATATACATGGTTCACCCCAGTGTGGGGCTACGTCCACCAACTCTTCTCTTCTTTTTAGTCTATTTCAATATCCTTACAAGCACCCATATACAAAGCCAACTCTACAAAGGAAAGGAGATCTATGCGCACCTCACTGGATCCTCCTTCCCAGAATTAGGTCAAAGCACAAAGCCTTACATTGTCTATGCACAAAACACTTATAAAATGCTTGCACTTAGCTCTGCAAGCCTTAATACATTCATGCACTAAGCAAACTACTCATGCACTAAGTCACACCTTCGAGTGCTTCCACTCTAATTCCTATATACTTATTTATACATTACAAAAGTGGCATAAACATGGGTGAACCCATGGGTCGACATCCCATACCCATTACATAAACCCTAAAATCCAAAAAATCCCACAAAATGGGTGATATCTTGTGATCTTTGCTTCGCCTGGGCACTCCATCTTCGACCAGCCTATCGAAGTCCCAAAAATGGTCAAGCACAACCAAAGTTCTCTCAAATCTTGGTCGAGGGCCAAAATCCCCCCAACACTCAACTGTGACTCGTCCCGAGTCACTCTGATTTGGGAAAAAATGCTTCAAAGGCCTCAATCTTAGCTTGAGCTTCCTTGACTTTCTACTTCGCCAGAGCCTCTTGCTCGGCGAACTCTTGAATGACTTCCTCTGTGACAGGCCCTTCCAGGCATTGTTCCAGTGTTGTGATCACCTGTTCCAACTGTGATCCTTGTCCCTCGAGCTCTTCAAAAAGTGTGCAGGCTTTGTCCTGCACCAACTGGAGTCTTTGTGTCACCTCCATCACTCTTCTATGGATGGAAGTGACATGCTGTTGAACTATGCATTGCTCCTGTGACCTCTTCATCTTCTCTACTATTGTAATAAGTTTCAATTGTGATTGTACCATTGATTCTTGTTTCTTCACCTCCTAGAGTTGTGTCTCCAATGTCCTCAACTTTGGGTCTTCTTCAAGGATCTCATAGGTCTGTGCACTTCGATTACTTAGTTACTTACATTTTGAGGCCAATTCCATAATTCTTTCAACTGCGCTCCTGACAGTTTCTTCCCTCTGATCCCGCACTTCTTGTAGAGTGCTTGGTACCTCTTGAAGTTCTATCTTTGCTACTCTTGCTTGAAGTTGTTAAATGGCTTCAACAACATTCCCCACTTGGCTCTTTGTTGTCTCTTCTTCTATCTGGGCCAAGCTTGACATGGAGCGAAGTTCTCTAGTTACTGCCTCTCTAACCACAGTCTTCCCTACGAATAGATGGTCTTTCTCTTTCTAGATTTTCTCTCTGTCCTCCTCGAACTTCTCTCTAATATCATCTTTCTCTTGCTGTGCAACCCGAAGTTTCTCTAGGGCTTCCTCCTTTTATTTCTTCAAGGCCTATATGGCTTGTTCTTTTTCTTCCTGGACTCGACAAAGGCGAGCCTATATTTCATATTATATCCTTCGCAATTGGGTGGGCTCATCCCCCAATTCTACACCTTTTTATGACGACGACACAGTAGACACTGCGTGGCTCGAATAGATATCTTGTTGTACCCCCTTCAGCTCCACCTCGATTCTATCATACATTGTCTCCTTCTTTGCTTCATGTCACTGCAAGATACCCTCCCAAGAATATTCTACCACTACAATGATGAGGTCAACATCATCCACTGTGAGCACATTTTGTGACTGAAGCTTGTTGGCTCGAGATTTCTTCTATGTTGAGGGTTTATTCGGAGAAACCTTCCTTTTATTTGATGTATTTTCCTCTGTTAGGGGATTCTTTGGCAGTGTTACTTCACCCTTTTCTTGCTTGTCTTCTTCCCCTTCCTCTTCTTGGTTTACTTCATCGCCTCCTCCTCTTCCATGTGAGTCAGGCACAGTTTTCTCTGATGCTCTCTCCTTCTCTTCACTGTCTATGTCCTGCACTTCCTCCTTCTTCTTCTTTCTCTTAGTGTTGCTTGGTCCATCATACTCCATTCGGATGACGAAAGGAATTTCGATGATGTCTGGATCAAAGAGCTCTGTCTGCTCGACTGGTACAAGGAATTTGGCGGGCCATTCCTTGGTTATTTCCTCCATTTCTTCATCAATCAATTTGTAATAGGAATGCAACTCCTCCTTGCTTTCATCCCAACACACAATGATGTATATGAAGTGGTGATCCACGCAAAATTTTTCTAGTGGTATGTAAGTATGCAAGGTGTTCAGAGTCATTCGGGAAAATGATTCAATGGCATGTGTGAGTTGTAGGTACTAAGCTTGGAACACCGTGTTTGATTTCCATTGTTTCTCCATATCTCTCACATACAACAAGGTGGTGAAACTCGGGGCCAATGGCTATGATGGCTCAAATTCAGGGAATGTTGCTCCCTTCGACATCTCCCAAGAGACAAATGCTATTAAGATCAACAACCAATTAAAGTGGAACTCGTAGCCTTGGTCCTGCTCTTCACAACAATCCTTCTCCAACTCCTTGATGAGGTAGCTCACCCAGTTCATCTGCATCCCTTCGACACACTTCCCTGCAAGGTCAACTACAAAGCCTATGACTTGTGTCAGCTTGTTCTTTCTAACGAGCTTGCCAATGATCAATTGACAAGCTAGGTGCACTACGCCATCCTGTATGGAGGCTACCTTGTAGCTTCACTTCCCCTTCTCCACATTGTTGTATGATTCCTTTATTCGTTGTGCCAAGGAGTGATTTGATGTATTTCTTGGGTAGAATTGGTGAGGTTCAGGTCCTTGCATGATTAATCTAATGATCAGGTGGATCAACACCATATCGACTGTCACACGCCTATCTGAGCAGAGATAACCTCCATAGTAGCACGACATGAGGATTTTAACGCATGCATTAACCTCCTGATGTCTGTCGAAGTGGAGGATCTTCATGATGTTCAAGATCACTGACCACATGATATCCTTGATCCATTGATGGGGAACTATCTTGGGATTCTTCCCAGCTGCCTTTGTCAAGTACTGATGCGGTGCGAGAATCACATAATTATTCCTGTCTCCCAGGTTGAAATCACTTATCTTGAGTGTTGGGATCAATCCCAGCTGCGGTCCCACTGCACATATCCCCTTTGAGAGGTATTCCATGATGAGCGTGTATTCAAATTCACGCGGGACACTGTCATGACTAACCGCGCCAGCCAGAGGTGGGATGTAGTCAGGCAAGATCGACGGGATCTTCTTTGCATTCGCCAAATCATCGCAGTGCTTTCTTCTTTTATCAGTCACTGCTTGACTAGATCAACATGTAGTCGAGGGGGATTCTTGCACTCCTCCAATCGATGAGCCCTTTATTCCTGTGGACATGACCTTCTCAACCATAAGGTCGATCAATATTTATTCTACCAAATTCTCTACTGTGTTAAGGTCGCCCGACATGCATGATCGTAATCAAATAACTCGGGTAGGTGAACATACACTCAAGGTAATCGAATGGACAGTGAGTTATAGACAGTACAACATGGTATGTGATCAATTCTCTGTGGGCTTGAATATCTCAGTTTGAAAAAGTGGCCCCGGTGAGGAATTCGACGGATGAAATAAGCAATTTCGTAACAGATTCCTCCAACGGGTAGGAATGCCTCAATCAATATGATTCCATACATTGTGGCATGGTCCCAATGGTCCAAGGTGATCTTTCCAGCAATAACTATGTTTCTATCCGTTCTGGAGCATCGTTATAATGGTCAGGATGCCTCCAACGGTCATATAGCTTTGTCATGGTGAAGTTCCATTTTTCATTGTTCTGCTATTCTAGCGAGGCTCGAGTTCTGCAAGCCTTCCTTATGTGAAGTCTTATCTCGAACTTCCTGCAGTCTTTCTATATTTGCCTTCTTCTTACTGATCTTTCTTTCCTTCTTTCCCGTGATCTAAGTCTCTAGGTTCCTCTTTCCATTCTTATTCTTATCTTCTCTTAGCATAGTAACTTCGCACTACTGATGTTCTCTCAAAGGTTTCGAATGTAATATCTCTTCTCTTATTACTTTTGGGGTAGGTGTTCTTCTGTCCTGCATAGATAAATTCTTCAATCCTTCTTGTGTTTTTTTAGCCTTGACAACTAATTCTCTGGCCCTTAGTTGCTTCGACTTGTCCTCTTGTTCTTGTACCAGTCGCTCTATTTTTTTGTCTACGAAGTCCCTTAATTCTTGCTTCTTTTTTTCTATAGCTTCTTCCTCTACTTTCCTTCGGATCCGATCTTTCTCAATCCAATTCTTTCCTAACAAAAGTGCAAAAGGGGCATTGTTCTCCACAAACTTAATGACTTCAAATTCTTCTTCAGTCAATGTTCCATGGGAAATGATAGGTACATTAGTAACTCTTCCACATAGGGTTATCATCTTTCCTTTAAAAAATCATATCATTCTCAATGAAGGAATCATTGAAGGTTTTCCCAAAATTTCCCAAATGCTTTATGGCATGATATTCACCTATGTTTCCTCATCCAGAACACAGTTCATGTCGAAGCCTCCTATTCTTGTTTCTATGCACTCTTTCTCTTTTAAGATCTATGGTAAACTAATGTCTCTATGATCCTTTTGTGTTTCTCTCATCTGTAATAATATAGTCTCTGATTCTCTAACATATCTTTCACTATTTCTATCAAATCTATTCAAATCAAATATTCCTTCTTCTAGTTGTGCCCTAGTTTTTAGATTAGGACAAAATCTATCAAAAATACCTAGATTCATACTTTCAAAGTAAACATTTCCACTTATCTTACCTTTATCAGAGCACAAAGCTTCAAGATATTATCTCTTCCTTTAGATTGGGCTTCCTTCTCTTAGCACAGAGATTCGCAAGTCAACTAGAATATTGCATACTACAGCAATAGATATACATACAAATCCTTCTCTTTTATTCAGTTCCCAAAAATCATAGTTTTAGGTCCCAGCAACGGAACCATTTCTTGGCATAGTGGAAGACCCAGAGTTCAACGCTTCAACAGTGCACCAACAAAACCCTAACTACCGACCCTTTGGAAAAGACCTACGAAGCAGATGCAGTCTCACCCAAGCTAGAGGCAGGGGGGTTGCAACACTCAAGTGTCTACAACCTAGTTGGGACAAGGATCTATGATCACAATACTTAACAAAGAACTTAGTCAATAACATTCATCAAGTTCTAATTCTTATTCACATCATATATTAACCCTCATTATAGATCAACACAGTAGTAACCAAGATTTAAGCACATCTAATCTTTAGGTCATAGCATCATAGCAGATCTAACATTCATTCATATATAAAGCACTAAGCATCAATGAATCAATATATCATGCATCAATATTAAGCACATGAATACATAAACACCATGAATAACATTGCACAAAGCACAATAACACATGATATACGTTGTTCACCCTAGTGTGGGGCTACATGCACCAACTCTTATCTTCTTTATTAGTCTCTTTCAATCTCCTTACAGACACCCAACTATAGAGCCAACTCCACACAGGACAGGAGATCTGTGTGCACCTCGCCAGATCCTCCTTTCCCGAATTAGGTCAAAGAACAAATCCTTACACATTTTGTGCACAAAACACTTATAAAACGCTTGCGCTTAGCTCTGCAATCGTTAATACATTCATGCACTAAGAGAACTACTCATGCACTAAGCTACACCTTCGAATGCTTCCGCTCTAATTCCTATATACTTATTTATACATTAAAAAAGGGGCCTAAACATGGGTGAACCCATGGTTCGACATCCCATACCCCTTACATAAACCCTAAAATCCCAAAAATCCCACAAAATGGGTGAGATCCCGCGATCTCTACTTCGCCTGGGCGCTTCGTCTTCGACCAGCTTGTTGAAGTCCAAAAAAAATTCAAGCACGACCAAGTTTCTCTCAAAACTTGGTCGAGGGCCAACAATGTTGTTGATCAAGAAGAGATTGATCCACCAGAATATACAGCCATGCTGATATGGGATCCTAACCTAATCATGCCTTCCGACAACTTATTTGAGTCTCAAGAAACCCCCGCAGAGGTCTCGATTATGGAAACGCGCAATAAGGGTCCACTTGGTTCGAAATATCCTATTACTACTCGAACTTTAGGGGAAAGGTCAAGTCTCGATGATCTGAAAACACCTTTTTCTCCCCGGAAGAACCCTATCAGTATCCATACCTGAGAATCACCCAAAATGGATTACAATGTAGTTGAAGATTTGAAGAAGTTAAAGGCTAATATATTAGTTATGGACATATGTAGGATCCCTCAGCAAAAGGACTTCCTTCTACAAGCTTTGGGATCAGTAGAAAACCCTATGACAAGCGATGATAAACAAAGGAATCTAACTCCCACAGACCTAGGGAATAAACCAACTTTGAACCTTGTTCTGAGGATAAGAAGGGAAGACCTTTTGTCCCACCTTTCCTTTTAACATTTGAAGTCTTCAACGAGAACCTCCATAAATTTTTGGTTGATTTAGGAGCATCCTCTAATGTTATGCCACTGTCTATCTGTAAAAAACTAAATACAACCCCTCTCAAAAGTGATAAACATGTAATAAAATTGGACAAAACCCAAGTGAAGGTCATGGGAGAACTTAAAGATGTAATGATAAGAATAGCCACACATCCTAAGTTTGTGCAATTAATTGACATCATTATAGTAGACATCCCAGAAGCTTATGGATTATTTTTAAGTTGAGACTGGTCTGAGAAATTAAACGGATATTTTAGTACAAACTGGGCACACCTTCAGCTACCATTAAAGGGGCACAATAATATGATTAGAATTGATAGGGAGAGATATCTGAAACATACGGTCACTGATCTAAAAATCCTAAACGAACCCTCATCGACAGATTTCCCTGTACTAGACAATTATTCCTGTGATTCCTATTTCGATAACTTCCCATCTGATGTCCCTCTCACTTAGAACTCTGAAATTTTTTTCAAGAGAAATCATTGATACTGATAGAGGAAACCCTCTTCTGTCAAGAACCAGTGCTAGAAATCATCAGACAAAAGATAGGAGAGCAAGAAAGTAATGACAAGGAAGAAATGACTAACTTTCGCTCACAAATTTGGACCATATACTTTGATGGATCTAAATCACAGGAAGGATCAGGGGCAGGGTGCATCCTCATTGATCCAAAAGGTAAACGTCATTTCATGTCCTGTAGACTAGAATTAAAATGCACAAATAACATCACTGAGTATGAAGCTTTAGTCCAAGGGTTAAAGAATTCCATAGACTTAAACGTCAAAGAATTGAGGGTTTTCAGAGATTCTAAAATTATCATTAGACAAGGAATACTATACATTGCAATTCCCCGCACCTAAAGAATTATCAACAAGAGGTGCATAGGTCAATAGAGAATTTTGAATATTTCAATATCACTGTGATCCCCAGAAAAAAGAATATCCTTGTTGATTCCCTGGCCACAACTGCTTCAAGGTTGTCACCTCTAGAAGTTTATGAAGCATCCCAATTCACTGTGGAACTACTCTACAAACCATCGGTGCCTAACAACATTTCTAATTGGAAGCTCTTTGAAGGGGATGAACATATGATAAACTTTCTAACTAACCAAGATAATTTTAAGGACTTAGCTATTGATGATAAAGTATTCTAGGAACAATCAATGGAAACTGATCCTCGGACAAGTCAACCAACTGACAAATTGAAGTCTCACACAATCCCAAAGGGGATAGCTAATTTAGAAAATATTTTTCACCTAAAATAACTATTTAAGGGGCCCAAAAATGAGAATATCGGTATTTCATGTCCCATGCATGAAACTGTAAACCTCAGAACCCCGAAAAACCCAAAAAATATAAATCTTCACAAGACTATATCTAAAGAGGAAAGGAATTCTTATCTCAAACTGTTCAGACAATATCAAGATGTCTTTGCATGGTCCTACCGAGATCTGAAAACTTACGATACCCGTATCATTCAACACACTATACCATTAAAACCTGAAGTGAAACCCTTCCAACAGAAGCTCTAGAAGTATCATCCATCCCTGAAACCTCTCATGTGTCAAGAGTTGAAGAAACTTTTATATGCCAAAATTATCTTCCAGGTAAGACATTCTGCATGGGTAGTAAATTTAGTTCCGGTGAGGAAAAAGTCTGGAGAAATCCGCTTATGCGTATATTTTAGGAACCTCAATAGAGCTTCAGAAAAGGACAACTACCCAGTCCCACCGATGGAGCAACTCTTGCAGACCGTGTCTGGTTCTCAAATTTTCTCTCTACTAGACGGTTTCTCGAGTTACAACCAAGTTTTGTTTTCAAAGGAAGACCGTTTGAAAACTACCTTCCAAACCAAGTGGGGAACTTTTGCTTACAAACACATGCCCTTTGGGTTAATCAACGCAGGGGAAACCTTCCAAAGGGATATGGACGTAGCATTCCAGGGACTGATCAACAAGTGTGTGGTAGTGTATCTGGATGACGTAAATGTGTATTCAAGGATGCTCACACATATGCTAGAAACTGTAAAACTTGTCAAATAAGTGTCAGGAGAGAGAAGAGAGCAGAAGTCCCACTCCAACCAGTGACTGTTTCTTGTCCTTTTGAGCAATGGGGATTAGATATCATAGGATAAATTACACAAAGTTCCTCAAAACAACATAAGTACATACTTACTGCCATCAATTATTTCACGAAATGGGCAGAGGCCATCCCTCTGACTCATGTTAACGAGAAGGTGGTAATCCAATTCATAGAACAACATCTAATTAAGAGGTTTGGTGTCCCTTCTGTTCTTTTTTTTGACAATTCAGCTTATTTTTCTTCCACCTTATTAACAGAGTTTGCACTAGACAAAGGAATCATAATTAGATACTCTGCAAATTACTATCCATAGGGAAACGGAGTGGCAGAATCAACTAATAAGAACCTAGTGAGGATATTGAAGAAAATGGTTAGGGATAACAATAGGAATTGGAATAATTTACTCCACAACTCTTTATGGGAATATAGAGTCACACCCAAGGAATATATAGGAAATTCCCCATACTTTCTATTGTACGGACAAGAAGCCATTCTCATGAATGGGCTTTATCTTCCATCTCTTCAATTGGCCCAAGATTCTGGAGGAAAACCTTCATCAGTCATACAACAAAGAATTGACACTCTGCTCATGCTAGAAGAAGAAGGGGAAAAATCTAAGTCAAAATTCATATCCCACCAGCAGATTGTTAAAAGATGGTTTGACAAGAATAAGGTTAAATAGAATAACTTTGAAGTAGGAGACTTGGTCCTAAAATGGGACAGACAAAATGAGCCTAAAGGAAAACATTCTAAGTTTCAGAATCTATGGCTTAGACCTTTTCAGGTGGCTGAGAATATTGGGGCAAACACTTATCAGTTACAAAATATGAGGGGGGAACCTGACACCCTCCCAATAAATGGCCAATCCCTAAAACAATATTTCCATTAAAAAAAAAAATAAAAAAAAAATTGATTTTTATTTTATATTTTGTGTGCGTGTTTCATGAGTTTTGTTTCAGCTAGGTAAATTGTGAATTACTTTTTATTTTTTATTTTTATTTTGTTGTTTTTCTTTCCACACTTTTGAAGGTAGTGTTTAGCGACACAATGGTTTACCTCAAATCATGCGACATAGTGAACTCTGTTCCTAACTCATCGCTCACAAACAACACAAGAAGCACCGAGGAACCTATGGTTGTTTCGAGGGGTCCTCTATCTAACTTGCACAAATGAACAACTTTGGGGAATTGCAGAAGTGTCTGCCCAGTGGTCTGGTGAAGCCTTAAGGGAAATTTGGAAATCTTAAAAGGACTACATGAACCTTGAAGACAAATCTAGCAACGGATTCACCTTAACCATCTCACTTTGCAAAATAAATAGACGTCACCCTCTCCCACTCGCTCAGGGCATTCTGCTGAAATAAAAGTTAACTATACCAAATGAGTGAAAAGTGGGAGAGGGTATGCAGATATCTCCACCAGGGCTATGGATTCTTGTTGGAAGAGAAGCAATGTATGTGATGTCGGGGTGACTCTGTTGGGGTTATGGATTCTCACTAGCAGCGGAGCAACACTGTAGCAAGTGAGTAAAGATAACTAAAGGCTACATGCCAGTGAATTCTTTACTAGATTTTTGTCAAAGGGAGCATGATTTAGGGTCGCAGGAAACAGAGGAGGAATAAAGGTTAAAAAACCCATAGGAAGAACCGGAAGCATCAACCAGAGAATTTCAAATGCAAGGGTAAAAGAGGCTTTGATTTAAAAAGAAAAAAAAAAACTGTTAAGTTCTCCACCTTCTTTTGAATTAGCCGAGCCTAAAGGAGGAACATACATTCTGATTTTGCCTAGTAAGTTGCCATTTGTTGAGCACTCAACACACCCTAAAAATTCTATGTTAAATTTTTACTTTTTGGGTACCACTTGATTTTTTACGTTGTCTAATTCGACATCATTGTAAAAAATGTTGCTTTCGCTTATGTTTTTTTTTATTCTCATTTAAGTCTCTCAAAGTTTGATTGAATACACGAAAACCCATAACTTGAAAGATTAATGTTGAATTAAAGAATCGACAACCAAAACTTTTCCCCGATGTGCTCAAAATTCGGCATCGGAAAGAGTTAAAAAATGAAAGAGAATCACTTGAGGGAACCGAGGCCGTCGAGCACTGATCCTCATCGGTGTCGAAAAATAGGAAGTTTTATTTCATGATAGGAATCAGACAAGGATATTGCCAATGACCAATCCCTTCAGCATCAACAAAAGGATAAAAGAGTAAGTGTTAATGAAGAAATAAAGGTTTCTTCGATATCTGATCCCCAATACCTTTCGGCATTGATGGGTTTAAAAATATATCCCGTAGAGAATGTGATAAAAGATTCCCCGATAGTTGACCCCCGATACCTTTCGGCATCGACAGTCCTAGTTTTATATTAGAGTGCTTGACTTGAACAAATTCCTGAATCCAACCAGTACCCGCGAGCTAAGTTCCCAGTCTTCAGTTCCATGTATCCCGAGCCAGTGGCACCACATCAATGTCGTACAATGAAATCGATCGGCATCGGAAGTTTTTCACTGAAGGATATCAATGAAAAAAACAAAGTAACTCAGAGTACCACTAAGTATAAAATCAGGGCTAACTTACACGAAACTTTTGGACAAAGAACACATTAGATGCAAACACAAAGAGAAGAAATGATACATTCAACCGCTATGACCAATATCCTTTCGTCAAAGTTTCAAGACTTTATATTAGATTTCAATTGAGATTAGGTTACATACAAGAGACACTGTCGACACCTTTTGGGCCAACCAACCCAGTTTACATTAAGAAAATGAAAACTTTCAAAAAAAAGGAATACTATCAAAATTGTGTGTCACGTCTGAGAGTACAAAATAGAGTTCATCAATCATGCCTCTTATACATGTGGGATTTCTCCCCGACTGCTTCGTGCACCTTGCGATGTTGTCATTTTCTATTCTTCTGACATCATTTGTGCTTCACGCAGCTGCATGATCGTATCTTACACTTCCCGAAGATGTCTCTTGAGCCAGGTTACGTTCCCTTCACGACCTTGTGGTGCTGACACCTCAAGGGTCTTTGTTTCCAGTTGTCATCTTAGTTATCTATTTTTCTGATAGAGTTCAGCAATGGTGAGTTGTGCCTATTCTAGCTTCTGATTCAGCTCTCGAACATTAGAACCAGAGGCATGTGTCCTCCTCACTTTTCTCCCTCTTTCATGACTTGCAGTTTCAATAGGCTCTAGCTGGATCGCGTGCATAAGTAGTTCCTCAACGGCTAACCTTGCGCATGGCTTGGTCAGGTTTTGGTTTTCCCCAACTTCCTTATTCTTCTTGGGACTTACTCTCCTCCAGGGTATCGATTGTTGAGGAAGCGCGGTTTCAAACCTTCATCCTTCCGGTGTAACTTCTTCCACTTCGGCCTTCGCCCGGGGCGATACCGTCATTTTCATGCGAGGGTAGGAACCTCCCTTTGAAGCCTCAGGAATACTGTTGCAAATAAGAATGAGTCCCAGACATTTTAGGGCTCAAGCATGGTGCTTCAACTACCTCACAGGCCCCTTCTTGCATTTAGAGGAGTTCCTATGGTGTGATAGTGTATATTCCTTATCCGTAGGGGGACTTGACAAGGGACCAAAGCGAAGAATTTGATCAGACTAGGCTTGTGAGACGAATTACTAGCAGTGCATAAGCTCAACTGGTAGGTAGAACACATGTTGAACATACAGAATTTATAACAGAGCAGGCAGTGAATCGAAACATGTCAGGGGACACTGAATTCCTGGCAATGTGATGCTTTGAAGAAAATTAAAAAAAATTATGTGTCACATCTACACGACGGGTTTGATTTGGGGCATGTGAGATGATATCCATAATAGTTGTAGAGGGTGTGTGGTATGATCACCTCTATTTTTCAATTCCCCAGCCTTCATGATGAGATGATGATGGTTGATGCACTTACTGACGTGAATTATGTTTGAACAACTTTCCTTGACCTGAGGTGCTTAATGACTTCCCTTATGACATGATCCGACCCTTTTGGAACATACTCATACTTTCAACACATGTTTGGCTCTAACATCCTTTCCCGACCCCAAAGAAAAATCAACCACTAACGTGACTTCAAATCTCATCTTTTTTCTGTACCTGATCTTTCATGTTGTGGCGCGTGGATGTAACCCACCCTTACTGGAGAAAAATTGACGGCGCTAACAGAAATGGATTAGGAAATTTGAAGGGTTGTAGAGATCACGTAAGTATCAAACAACCAGGTTTAGTAAGCTTTACAAGTATGCACCAGCCTAGATTCTTCACGCTTACGTTTTATACATATATTTTTACAAGTGTTGTTCTATACGCAATCTCTAAATGATTTTGATTTCGATTGCAGGAAATATGCCTCCAACTATTGAGAAAAATTTCCTTAGTAACTTCGTCGAGAAATCTGAGAGAAACACTAGATTAAGATCAATCAAGTGATGAAAGAGATCGGAATTCCAAAGTTTGGAACACCCGATGACTTTGTCAACTTGCGCGACATAGTTGAATCACACACTAAGCAAGATGCATCATGGGCCGAGAGACTGGAAAAGGTGGTGGACACAGCGCCAGGGCAGGTATGACAATTCACGAAACACCCAATCAAAGCTCGGTCTGTGCTACAATAGTTAAGTGCCAATCTGATCAAGTATCAGTCCGATGCAGTGGAAATCAAACAAATTTACGCAGCCCCGATGGAACAACACAGGTTCTCATATGCCAACACCTGCGAGGAACTGTTCATCAGTTGGTCAGAGTATGAGAAGAGTCATCCTTTAAAAGAAACATATTGATATGACTGTTAGAAAACTGTTAGGAGAGAACGCCATGTGGTGATTTTTTTTTTGCTTAACTGCACTTTAGCCGTAATTTTTAGTTAATTTTATGTTATAAATAAGAGCATCAACCGATTAGTCAAAGGTTGATGGTTGTTGCAAAAAACTTTCTTTTTTGGTTTGTTAAGAATTATTTTGAAGTTGCCTTTAATTCTGAAGTCCTTTTGGACCAGAGACAAGTTATGTTTTCATCAAATGTGTGTATGGTTGAATGTGGAGAAGAACTATTTCCTATCTTGTCTCATGAATGTATGTTGTAACAAGTAAGAGCTATTAAATCTATTGATAAGTTATCTGATGCAATGTTTTTAAAGTTCTTTTCTTTAATGATGAAGATGAATCATTGTGTAATTATGTGATATATGATTAGAGTTAAGTGAATTATTTTACTTGCCATTATTTATCACATATGTGTTTTCTTTCTGATAATTAGTATCTCATACAGTAATTGAATTCTCACATGGTTTACGTATTAGTACTAGGCATGTGGTATAAAATTGTCGTCTGCATGCTTGAGTAGCGGGTTATCCCAAGCTCAACCTCTTCTCCAGTAGTTAAAACCTTTTCCTATTTTGTTTTCAAGTTGGTTTTTACCATGTTCCATGTTATATCAATCCCACCTAAGAGAAAATAAAAAAATAGAAAGTTCGAACTGAAGGAGATGCCTTCTCAAGAAAATGTAAATCCCATCGATTAATTGGCTGCATCGCAAGATCTGGAGAACCATTCCACTATTAAACACTACATACTCTAATTGGGCCTCAGTGGTGGGTTTGGTTCGTGTTGTTGAACTAAAGGTATTTAGGACCCATCAACACAACGCAGTGGGTCAGATCCCCCCAGATAGGTAATCCTCCATAAAGGTTGTGTGTTGTTTGACCCTTATCTGACTCAGGGTACCTGCAGAATAACCCATGAAAGTAACCTATGTGGATACCTATGTCAAGCAATTAAAGCCACCATGATATAACCAATGAACATGAAAACAGTTGTAAGTTAGATCCACCGTATGGGTAGGGTAACAAATCCTGAAATCTTGAAAGCATCGCCTCTCAGGGAGGTAAAGGTACTAGAAAGACCCCCAAATATGAAAAGATCCCCAGAAATATCTCTAACTCTAAGAAGGTATTAGAGGTATATCTCTGCAACCAACTTCGCATGACCTCATGCTTAACTCCAGTGTGAGTGGAGTCTCCTGACGTCACTAATTGCACAATGGATTTCACCACTCCCTGGTCAGACACATATGTTGAGTTTAATATCCTTGGAGAATTTTACTCACAAAATCCTATTCCAAGTCCCTATATCCTATGATACTTTGTGTACCCTGAAAAATAAAATTGTTTCTAATAAATTTTAAATTAATCAGCGTTACTTTTAATGGATTTTGTTTACTCAAATGATGTGGTCGTGAAACCGATGATGTTATGACTCAACAAATTAAATAAATGAATATGAACATAAAGATAAGTCCTAATATTCTATTCTCGAAAGATGATAATCTTTTCAAAACGCAAATTTCAATTCAACTTTGCAATATTTCCATATATGTATCAAGATCAATACTAAACAACCAAAAGAGAAAATTCCATAATGCAAAATGTATATTTTTGTATTTTCAATATAAAGGAATGAAAATGCAAGGACTGAATAACAACTTGATATATAGACCCTAGTGCAAGCAAAAGAGAGAATTCAAGCAGGATACCAAGAAGCAAACACTCAAACCAAGATCCAAGGACAGCCAATGAAACAGATGATGAGAAAGAAAAACCGCCTGAAAATTCAACCATAAAAAGATTTCCTAACACTCTGCAAGCACTCAGTAGTTAGGACAGAGACCCAAGAAGACTCAACAAAAATCAAAACTCACCCAGCAAACACCAAACTCAGAAAGTAAGCTACAAATTTTATGTACACGACCTTTTAAGGAAAAGTCACGTATGTATGTGCCCTACAGAATGATAGATTGTGTATGTATGCATCTGTTAAGGGAAAAACTATGTATATGTATTTAAAAACTGCTAGGGTAAGGATAAGGCCAAAAAAATCATATACAAATTAAAAATAGGATTTCAATCAATCAGGAGACAAGAAAACTCAGGCTACCATAGAGAAATTGAAGGATAAAAACATTTCAAACCCAAAAATAGAATATTCAATCCCTAGTATGGTCGCCAATTCTGTTATGAGGAAAATCACTCTATGGCATGGGATAAACCACAACAGGCGGAATGAATGCATAAATCAAATCTAATCCAAAGTATACTATATAAATGTAAATGCTAACAAAACAAGATAAAGAGCCCACCTCGTCCAGATGCTTGATGAAGACCATTGTTGAGCATGCAACTCAAAACTTTACACCTGCAACTTGTCCTCAACAACCAAGATACACAAGAATATGGTGATAATATATAAAGTTAGCACATACAATATCATAATCCATTAATATTCATAACAAATACACCCATGGAATAATGATTCAAATATTTGCAAGACATCAATAGGATGAGAAAAGAGTATTTATATTAAAATATGATCAACAAAAGTGTATAAGTGACAAACTTCCATGTCAACACGTCTCAGAACCTAGGAACTAATTCCCTTCCAGCTGGGCCTCCACCACTTCAATACTCCACCAAAGGAAATCTCATAAGAGAGACAATGAGGTTCTCCATCAAAGAGGGAAGATCTTGGGGGATGAACAATGTGTTTATATTTTAAAGGACAAATGGATACAGGCTCAATGTGAAGTGAAAATTTCTCCAGAGTATCTTTTCTCTCAAAATTTGAATTCTCTTCTCTTCCATGGTTTGGATATGGCCCATTTATAGCCTTCAAATGGAACTGAAGGGTCGATTCAGAATGTTTCCAGCATATAGAAGGTCAATGATCATGGATCTTATTATGTGACATGGAAACTCGATACAATTTCTAATTTTGAGCACCAAACTTGATGTACACAGGTTGTAGTGGTGCAACCTGCATGCATGCACAATGTATAACTTGTAGGGTGCATATATGTGGGAAAAATGATTTTTTGGCTCTGGGAAATGAAAAAGGGGACTTCAAGTCAACATAGGGAAGTGGAAAGGCCTTCTGGGAAAGTTGCATGGGGTGAGGAAAAAAATCCTATAACAATGTCCCCAATGAATGTGCCAATATCTACAAAATATATAGTACACAAAACTAATAAAACAAGTTAAATAACGTGTGAGAATTAATTTTATTCTAATTAAGTAATAAAATAAAATGAAACTAGATTAATTTAGAAAAAACACTAATATTACCTCTAGCATCTGGTGGCTCATTCGGTATGAAGAGGATGTTTGGACATCCTCACCAATCCAACCCCTCTTAAGCACATTGCACCATCACTAATATGTGATCAACCTCACTGGCTAGCAGCCCCAATGCGTCAGTGAAAATACTAGCCAAAAAATCCAACTAGCACCTCTTGAGCATCACCTTGCCCCACATGTGCATCCACACCTAAGTCATAATCTTAGGAGTATGAAAGGAAAAAGTAGGCCTTGTCTCCGGAAACCTATCAAAAATTAAACAAAACATCTATGAAGAAAAAGGGAAGTTCTCCTGCCATGTATCATATCATGACATCTATCTAGAGCTATACAAAATTGCCGCAAAAAAATGATAGACCATCTAATACATCGTGGGTATATATTTGTTTATTTTTATGGGTATTGCCTGTATATGTTGCATGTATACGTTTACTATTATTTCAGTGTGAATCCTTGTATTTACAAATGTACTTATATGTTTACATTTTATACATAAATGCTTCCGTAAGAGATCTGTCTGTATATAATTTAATTGCATACAGTTCAAAAAATGTGTGTGACATAGCTCAGTTAGATGTTGGGTATGTTATAGTATGTTCCGCAGAGATAACATAAAGAGTTCTTTGGCATAGCATGGCCCAACATGGATGGTTGGGGACGTTACATTTTAACTTCATTGTATGCCTCATGCACTCTAGTGCATTTCTATTTTAATTCACTTATTTATTTATCTATTTGTGTTGTAGTTGGTTGTCCTTGAACTCCTTCAGATCCTTTCTTCCTTGTGTGCTCCCATTATGCTCATATACACTATGGTTACCTGGTGTGAACACTTTCTAGCCAAGTTCCACTTTTCCATTCTGCAATCCAACCAATGTGTTATATTTCCAGTAGCCTCTCATAGGCAGTCATGTCCAACTTTACCTTTATGAAACATTCCAGCACCCTGAAATGAAGTAGCTCAAACATTCCATCACTATACTACAACGTTCTTGAATCAAATATTATTTCTCCTTAGTTTTCCATTATTTTACTTCATTAAACTTTCCCTATGAAATCATACCTTTCACACTTAATACCATTCCCAATGGAAGTCCATTTTCACTTAATGACACTTTTCAAGTGAGAGGGCATTCCCAATTCTCTGCATTGGCATACTTCTTTCCACTGTGAACTCTGATATTATGGGTGTATCTCTTTCACACTTTTCCTTTTATTCCCATCCATGATATATTTAATTTTCTAGCTTCATATCCTATGTGAGAGTTCTTACTTTTGTAGTACCTGCAATTTATTCAGATCTTGTAGTTGTTGACTAATACTTTTGTTCTGTTATTCTTGAGTCCTTTGTCCACCTTCATTACCTTCTTTGTAGCTCTTGATTTCCTCATCCAAATCCTGTAAGATATGTCATTCTTCCATGACCCTAACATATGATCCTATATTGGAATTGATTTGATTATACCTCTAATCCCAACAAACCTGCAAGCAGTCATCTGGTTAGAATTATACATATTATACAAAATTGTCAATTAAATTATATCAATATTCATATTATAACAATCCCATGTTATTTTCCTCTAAATCCTATGAATCAAATTTCCAATGACTGTACTCTTTTCCCAATTGGATATTGGAGTTGAAAGTTAGGGATCCCTAAAAAACCACTCTCAACCCCCTTAGTTGATACATAAAAATTGAAAAATGCAAAGGTGCTTTATTCAAACCAAGTTCCAAGTGACCACGATTAGAAATAATGGGCTTAATCAACCTTTAGAACCCTGCTCTGTGTTTCTATACACAACTTATTGCGTGAACACCAAGTCCAAGGGATATTTTACTTCCAGGCCCTTTTAAATTAGCATGGAACTGACACTGGGACCAAGTTCTATGGACTTCGACCTTTGGCTAATTTCCCTCGTCAAATTCTATTTCCCCCCTAATTTACAATTCACCGAAGCCTTTAATAACTCCAATAGGAAAAATGGACGATCAAGATTTAATCTCCTGCCAAATGGATGGTCCTGTCCCCATATGGAGGCTTCAACGATATTGATGGTTGCAACTTAATCACACGTTGATATGGACGACTCTCAACCAATTCATAAATTCATTGCTCCGAGGCTCTGAGATATCTCCATTCCCTTGTCTTCCACTTCCTTGGAGTGGCAATCCTCTAAAGTACTTACATTTTCTCCCTCTTCTTTATACAATAGTTGAGAGAGGTTTTGAAGGGATCTCAGATCAATGGTATGCATGCCTTCACGACTTTGGGCCTCGACAATTTTCACTAACATAAACTTGGACACCCCCGGAGTCACATACTCTCAGAAAGGACACGACATGATGACATCACCTAGGGTAATGTGGACCCATGTCACGCATGTCACGTGTCAATCAAAAAAAAATATATCGAGGTCCAAAAGGTACTAAAACGGAGTGACATGTGTCCCCACATGACAATCGTGCCACGTGGCATAAACCACGTCATCAATAAAATCAAGGACTTCGGGACTACAGGATTTGTAAGTCTCCCGATTCCAACACATGATATATCTCAGATAGTTGAACATCGAAATAAATTGAGAGCTCATAATCCTCCCATAGCCAACGAATGTGATTAACTCCGGGCTTCGGGCTTCAGGGCTTCTTTCTCAAGACGACCCCCATACTCCCAAATTACAAAACTCTGAAGTGGCGAGGTTCCAAACTTCTAAAAATTCTCTACCCTTTTACCATTTCTATATCCGACGAATTACAACAGTCTCAAAGACCTTACCTCAATCTAACGGTCAATGAGGATTACAAGACTTCGACACTCTGGGGCTCCGGATTGTAAAAATTCAACAAGTTTTAAAACTCTCGGAGTGAAAAATCGCAGATTGAAAACTCCCGGAGTGAAAAATCTCGAAGTGGTCAATGTCAGGTGACCACAACCAATGAAGGAGATTCCATCATGCCTCCTATCACATCGAATGGCTGATGGGACCTCACAACTCTAGCCTTCAAAAGTTCATGATTTTTCTGCCTTCCAATATCACCTAAGCAGTGAAGTTCTAAAGTCTTCCCTTTCGCACTTGGCCTTAATCGATGGTTCATGATAAATAATCTAGATCTGATGGTTGGGACTTAACCTTACCCCAACCTCTGGTTTCTCCTTCATCAGAAGACCATTTTTCACCTGAACTTTAATCCAACGATCCATATCTCTCTTGATCCCATGGTGGTGATCACTCCTGAATTTGAAAGAGACGGTCATGGTCCTTCGATCCCTTACTAAGGATATCAGATGTTCTAGCTTCTGCATAGACTTTGAAATTCCAATCCTTGTGAGCTTCATGACTTCAAGGTCCTAACTCGATCTCAACCACAAGATCTTGTCTAATGGATTTGACCCATTCTAGCCAGGTGTTTCAACTTGTATCTCTTATACCAATATGTAGTGTACCCATCCACCCACAGGCCAAGCTACACAACTTAATCTGATTGCAACACACCCAACCACCCGCAACCGAGGCACGCTACATTCCATGGATTTAATTCACAGTGACTTATCTCAATTCGAATCATTTGTAAGTTAATTAAGAGGAACGAAAAACTACACGCATAAGACAATATCCATGCTACAACATAAAATAAATAAACAACGTGCCATGCACAACAAATAACAATCATAAAGACACATTATAAATACATATCTCAAAGATAATTAAATACACAACAGAATAACATTAGACAAAAAACACAGAGAACACTTATCTTTGCAAGTAAACGTTCTCCAACTAGATAGATACCAAGGACGTTCCTCCCAACCGTAGAAACTGCTATTCTTTTACTCTCAACAACAGGTCACCCTTGAGCCAAGGCTATGAATCCACAAGGATGAGTCTTAGGCCAAGTCTAAATACACAACAATTGGCTAACTGGCTCTCAACTTTCCCAACCTCACAATAAGTCCAAAACTCCATTTCTCTTTCCCCCTCATCCCGCACAACCCAAATAAATGAACAAATTTCTCTTCCATGCATTCCTTGAGGTTGTTCCATTTCTCTCTAGGGCTCCAGTGCTACCGGTCAGGAAATCTCCCTGCTAGAAACTCCAAGGATTCTCAGTTGTGGACAGTTTTATCCAAACTACCATCAATCTCATAACTAACATGCCTTTCAACACTCAATCTATCACATGCCTTTCAAAACTCATAGAAATCTAAAGTACACCATCTCTCTTCTACCCAGCCTACAAAACCCAAGAGAATGGACCCCCTTCTCTACCATAGTGCCTCAGGCTTTCCATCTCCTTCAAGGGATCCACTACTTCTGGTCAAGAATCTCCATGCTGAGACTCTCAGGATTCAAAGTTGTGAGAAAACTTAACCAAGATCTACCCAAATAACCATTTGTATCCATTCTCATACCAAGAGCACACAAATTATCCCGAATGAGTGTGGAAAAAGGAAGAAGTAGAACAAGGGGAAGAAAGAAGAAGAAGACCCAAACAACCCCCAAGGTATGTTTAAATTACATGAAGACAAGAGCCACATGGCCTCCCTCCCAAGAAGCTCATGTAACCCCTTGTATCCATAAAATAAATTATGGGTAAAATAAAATAATAATAAAAATACTTATTCCCTCAAGCATCCTCTCTCGTGGAATCATAGCCCCCTATCTCTTTGTCCTTTTATGTCTTGCAACCAACGATGTATTTTATTAATGTATATGAATTATTACATTTCCTAGGCACTCTATCCCCTTTTAAAATTTATTATCTCACCATCCTAAGTCATAATTACATAAAACATTCTTAGTTCATAAGGGTTAAAATCAAGATGTTACATATACTGACTAAATATGAATCTAAGAACCGAAGGTTCTTAGATGAATTAAAAATTAAAATTCTAACTAACTGATTCTAAACTAAGATGAATTATTACACTTCTAAGATGAAAACTCTATTTAATTATAAGCTAATCTATCATGATCAGGAGCAAACTAACAAGGATGAATACAATGAAATATTTCTATTACTTGAATAGAGGAAATTCATAATACATGTAACATGGAAGTTCAATAGCATGACTAGTTAGAATCAAGTAATTGATTAGTTAACTACCTCATACTCTCATTATACTCGACTTGAAAATCATGGTAACTATGAATAATGAAAGAATTAATTCAAAAATAATTTGTAAACCAACATTCACATACTACAATAATAGATGTGCATAAATTGAATAATCAAATTCATACATATCTACACCATAATCTCCAATAAAAAATATCTTCAGGTTCAAATTAACTTGTAGTAAAAATATTGTCTTGCTACATTCCCAAATCAAATTCCATTTCTAATGGAAACTCCTCCCTTTTATAATGAGGAGTGAATGTTTACATCATTATCTTTACAATCATGAAATCGGGTCAGTTTTACAAAAATAGACTCTTTATATTATGAATATAAAAATAAGATTACAATAACTAAAGAAGGAAAAATCTAGAAGAAATTGTGAAATTTGTAATCATGAGTTGCCCTATTCCTATAGTTGATCCCTATATGATCCAGATGGATGTCGGTGGCCTGCCACCTATTCCAACTGGTTCACTTTGGTAGTTTTTTCCTAGTTTTCGGGTCCCTGACTTGCGAGGCCATTTTGAGGCCCTAAACAACGTTTTTAGGGCTCGCAACAATCGATAATTCCCTTTGAAAGATGGTAGAAAAATATGTATTCCTCGGATAGACCTTTCCAATGGGTTACTGTACGCCTAAAACAGAGATCATATGTGAAAGTTACGACCCATGGAAGTTGATGTACTAACTTACCCAAACAGGGCCCACATGACTTTTGGTGCTTCATCTCCTAAGGTTAGGATTTTGGATGTATAAGGTTTTTGAAATTCCTTTTTACTGTAAAAAGGCATTCATAGCCTCATTGTAATCATCTTCTTGTGAATGAGCACAACCATCACATCTCTTTTCAGAGATAAGCCACCACCATTCCAGCAAGCTTGTTTTCCACTGCATTTTACAGTTTCAACTTATTTCCTTATTGAATAGAAAAATAGTTTTATTGTATCTATGTTATTGTGTGTTAAGCATCTTTTAATAATATATATTCATTTCATTCTTCTCATAAAATATGGATCACTATATTCTTTCCAGAGGGAATGATCTCTCGATATGATTTCAAGTTTGCTTGATTGTAATCTTTCCAAGACTAATTCTTCGTTGCAAACTTTGGTGGATAGTTCTTGGTATAACTACTTAGTTGCATTCTGTACAAAGAATTGGATTTTGTGGGTGAGTTGGGCAGGTCTCAATAGGTTTTACTCAATTGATTCTTTCTCAAATTAACATAGATTGTGAATGTTCATATGGCTGGTTTTCTTGTGTTCCTCCACATTATCCATTCTTGTGTTGGAAAATGTTGTTGTGTCAATGGACTGCATTGTCTGTATCCCTACTTATTTTGCAAGATAATTTGAAATACTCCATAGCTTCATGTAAGTTTCATTTGCTTCCTTTTTAGTGATCTATGCACTCTTGAAGAGAGGTTTGCAAGTGTCAAAGAGAATCTAGAATCTAATTTTTTCCCTCTTGCAATATACTGACAGTATGGTAGGTGGAGATTTGTACATATCCTTCCAACCAAGCATTTCCTCCAAGGATTCACTTGCTTGTTGATGCCTTCCTTTCTTTTCTACCAATGTGATTTGTAGCCTGATTTGTTCCTCTTGCTCTGTCTGTATGTTATTTAGTAGATCAAGGAGTTCATTCTTTCCTGTTGCGATTTCTTCACTCAATACTAATGCATGTGCCTTGACATATTCTATAGTACAGGTTGATTCCTTGGTCTCTTCTATGGTTCTCTTGAGTCTCTATTTTTTTTCTTCTAACTCGTTTTTATGGGTGTCTCATTGGATTTACATCCTTTTATCAAATTCCAAATTCATCTGGTCTCTTTGTTCTTACAAAGATATATTCATCTTTTCTATATTGAGACTGTCAACTGCTTTTGCGTCTTTCTGGAAATCTATGGTAAGCTTGTTTTTCACATCTCTCAACTCTATATCTAGTTCAATGAATATATTTTCGGAAGTGTTTAGGGCACTGGTTAGCTCAAGGACAATTGAGGAATTTATCCCTTCAAAAGAGTGGAGTGAAGAGGCTACTTGAACTGCGTTTTCTTAAGGATCATGCCATGCCTTCCATTCTACTATTGTCCATGTAGATGATTTTGACCTCACTCATTTCTTATCCTATTTTCCTCTTATATGATCTCTTCTCGATACTTCTTGTCTTGTTATCAAAATAGTAGTCTCCAATGGCTACTACAAATCCCTCAAAATTTAGGGCTTGGGAGGAGAAGGAGGAATCTCTTGGAACAATACTTACGGGAGTGTATTCTTGAGGGGGTATGTTCACAATGCTCAGATGAGGCATTGATGGAGATATATGGATTTGGATTAGATTTTTCAATTGTTTTTTCTTCAAAAAATCGGTTGCACTCTTCTTAACTTCAGCTTTTGTCTCTTCCTCATCAATTGATCTCTTGGCTTCTTTTTCATTAGCCAATATTTTGGCTTATGCTTCATAAACCAATTTCTTGGCTTTGGCTTCTTCATCTTTATTATTTTGGAGCGCATCATGTTTCTCCATGTGCTCATGTTATTTTCTTATGTTTTCCTCCTCATCTTACCTTATCTGATAATCCTACTCATCTTGTAGTCGTTTTTGTTCTAAATTTTTCTCCTTCCTGGTTTTCTCTTTCTCTCTAATGATGTCAATGTCCTGCTCTTGTTCAATAAATATATGGAACTGGTTTAGAGTCACCCTCTTGATATCTTCTTATTCATGTTCAAGTTCCCTCTTAACAACATCGCGGGATAAATTATGCAGGATTTCATCATAAGAAAGGATCCCCTTAAACGTTTCCTCTTCAAAATTGACCAAATGGATGCTAGAATGGGTGACACCAATAAAACTGACGTGGTGAATTGTAATCCCATGAGGATCATGGCCTTTGGGTTGTCTTAGGAATAGGATTCACTCTTTTTGGGCCTCCACTTCTTTCCTTGAACTTTGACCATCGGAAATAGTGTAACTTTCGATGTGGATAGGGAAAATTGGACAAAGTTTTGGCTCCTAATTTGTAATAGTGCAGTGACCCCTGACCCCATGGTTTGGTATGCAATCTTCCTAATCAAAAAATGGTCTAGAAGAAAAAGGGTAAAAGGTGTGGGAATCCAATGCTTCCACACACCCTGCTATATGAATAATATTTATAGAGAAACCAATCAGCTACCCCTTTCATCCCAATCCTAGCTTCGAAGGAAATTCTATGTCTTGGGAAACCAAATAGAATAGAGTGCAGACGGGATAGGAAGAGATTACATATGTCATAAAAGTGTTTTCTATAATTAATGGTGCATAAATCAGAGTAGTGTATATGGATGGGGGGTTGGTTTCGGTCCCAGTTCCACCCCAGGTCAACAAATTGTACAAAGGAGAAGACGACATCGATCATGTAGGCTAACATATAAAAACATGGCTTCTTCATACCTGGGATATTATTCATGTGTAGACATATGTTGAAATACATGATGTCTTCACATTTGAATACTTTCCCTATCTTGATGATGGTGTGTGCCAAAGGAAACCGATCGGTTTGAAAATGTGTGCTCTTTTCTTCTCCATATAGTCGGAAAAGCATGGTTGCCATCATTTTGTAGGGCATCTTGATCCTCTGAGTGGGAATTAATTTATGGCCTTGCTTGAGGGTCTCAAATTCATTGACCCACCAATGTTTCATTTTCTTAGCTGGTCTGTTTCTTTATTAGGAAAACCCTTTTAGGAACAGTTCATTGAGAGAACATGTGGGAGTGGGAAGATGATATCTCGAGCCGATGTCTTCAGGCCTTAGGGAAACTACCCACTTCCCTTGTTTTCTCATGATGGTCATTGTGGTTATATCAATTTTTTTGAGGAACCATTGTGTTGCCTCATTGTATCAGAAAAGCGATGGTTAAGAAGATATTAGATGGATGTTGCTTCTTAGGATATTTTGGTAAACTCCCAAATTATCATCATCCATGGGAAAATATACATAATTGAATATCTTGTATATTTATTCATAACCATGGAATTGGTCTTCACTAGTGTGGTGATTAGTATCAATCACCAACACTTCAATTGGTCGCTTGACGATGATCCAGATCCTAAAGATGACTAGAAGTAAATTGAGCTCTTTGGTATTTTGGGATTCTAGCTTGTCATGATTGATTATTATTTGGTCCTATATCACCATGTTGAAATGAGTATCATCCCAATAAACATAACGTGTTAATTGTAACAACAAAAACATTTAAAATACAAAACAAGATACCTATGCTTAAGTGGTGATAGTAACTATGTAGTAACACTTAGTGAAAAATCAAGACATAACAAATGATTCACAAATTTGTGGCATAATATATATGTCTAAGGAGGGGGGTTTATAGCTCTTAACAAACATTAAAAAATCGTAAATGTGACATAACTCGGGTGTGCACAAGAATCATTTCTAAATATGGCCTTAATATTTGTTATTAATGCTCATTAGGGGTGGCGGTTTCCTGGATTCATGTATCAGAGATGGAAAAAGGTTGAGTTTCAAAAAGACCGTTATCGGAATCATGCATTCGGAGAGGGAAGGATCATATATCAATTCGAGCTATGATTGGATGGGTATCAAATTTTTTTATATTTTATTTATAAAAGCATACTGACCTAACAAATATGCAATGTTACAAGGAATGTGGGACCTGTCGGAGTCTTGGCGTCGGAGGTTGTCAGGGTGAGGTTCAAACTAAACCTTGAAGAACATGCATTGCAAGAATATTCCCTTTTCTAAAAAGGTGTTTCAAGTGTACTCTTTGCAATACTTTGGAGAAAATACATCATAGTTCATCCCTCGAAGTTCCACAAATGTTTGGACTCTAACGAAAATGGTATAGAAAGAATATATCTATGTACTTGAAGAATTTTCCAAACGTGCAAGTGGGAGGGCTCAAAAAGGTTATCAGAGTTAGAGTTTCATAGTTTGAGAGGATGAGGGATGAAATGTACTCCGACGAGGATGGGATCGAAGGAATATTCCTTCGATACCTTGGGGTAGTGAAGAGTCCTAAACAAAATAAAAGGTAATTTATTGAAGATTGATAAACATGGAAGAAAAAGGTCCAATCTTAAGATGCCACTTGGAGAGGTAGTGATAGGACATATCATACTAACTCGGGTTTTTCGAGTACACACTAGGTTTGAATCCATCCATTAATGGGATGCCACATAAGGAGCATAGTTCATGCCTCATAGATTATGGAGTGTGAGGGTCGGAGTTCTAGGTGGTGTGTGGAGTGAAATATTCTGATGAAGATGATTCCAATAGATCCCTTTCCGATGAGAACATCGGAAAGGTTTTTGTCAGAATAAAATATGGTGTGAGGATTTTTCCAAATCAATCATGACTTAGGATAAGAGTAAAAGAGTGAGATGAATCATGCCAACTAAGTAAAACAAAGGTTGGGTATTTACTATGAGGGAAAAAATGATAAAATTGGGGAGGATAGGTTGAAGAGTGTGGTATCAGGGTGATTGTTTATGATTGCATACAAATGGTTGTTATTCACGACGAATGCATAAACTGTATAAGTGATAAAAAAAAAATGAATCAATCTCATATCTCAGTGAAGAAGGAAAGTATTCCTTTTAGGAAAAATTTAAGAATAGAAAGAGGGTTCCATAAAAAAAAGGGTCGTTGTGGGAGGTGAGCCACAATAGATTGGTCATGTGGGGGCCAATTTGCTAATAAAATAATTGGGTAAAAGGAAATCCATCAAAGGTAATATTTACCCACTATCTTCAGATATTCAAAAGAATATTTGAATATGTGTGACATATGTCAACGCATGGGTAGACCCGTAGACATAGATGAAATTTTTCTACAACCACAGATGGTGTTAGAACATTTTGACAAATGGGCCATTGATTTTGTGGGACCAATAAATACAACTTTCCATCGACACTCCTACATCCTTGTCTATATAGAGTATGTCACAAAATGGACAGAGGAAAAGGCACTTACGACAGAAACATAACAAGAAATAGTGGAGTTTCTTCATGAAGAGATATTTGTAAGGTTCAAGATATCACGAGATATAGTAACCAATGGAGGAACTCATTCCACATCCTGTCTTGTTAGATATATGATGGAAAACTAAAATATCAAGCATAAAATAACAACACCATATCACCCACAGGAAAATGGACAAGTAGATGGGACTAATAAGATCGTTGAGACCATCATCACCAAAACCGTCAAGTTGCACCTCAAGGATTGGGATGATAGACTCTTGAAGCTTTATGGGCCTACAAAACAACCTGGAGAACCACTATAGGATGCAAACCTTAGGAGTTAGTATATGGGAAAATATTACTACTTCCCATCGAGACAAAAATACAGACACTTAGGACAACAATACAACTTTGGTTGGACCTATCAAAAGCTCAGAAACAAATATTGATTCAAATTAACGAGTTGGGTGAACTATGATAGGATGCCCTACACTGAGACAAAATGATATGACATCAAAGGTCCAAGTGGAATGATATGTTTATCAAGAAAATTAAGTTCAAAGATGGATATTGGGAATTACTATTTGATTGCAGGGGAAATCTTCACACCAAATGGCTCAATACATATTAGATTGATACAATGTATGACAATGGGGCCATCAAGCTATGTACCATAGATGAAGACAAAATTCCTCTAATGGCTAATGGAAATAGACTTCTACTATATCATCGACCCATATCAAAGGAATCATTTTTGAGGAAGATTGCAAATTGATGGTCTGCCAATGATGAGGAACTCATTCTGAAATAATGAATCCCTGCTAGATAATACATTTTCTTCTCCAAAAAAAATGTGAAAACCAGATAAGATGGTGGATTAAAAGAATATGTGAAAACCAGCCTAGTCGGTGCATAAAAAAATAATAAAAATAAACAATAAGGGCTCTTCATGGTTTCATGATGGTTATGTCAAGATACTTCTCAGCAAAATGTTAATAAAAGCCTTATTTTTTTTCTAATAATTTTTTTTTAGGATATACATGGGAGAACAATGTTTATTCGACAACACTAGTATTCCAATAGAGGACGAACACCTTCAATAAGCACTCACACAACTAGATAAAATATCAACACACCAATGTTTTGACATGGTAAAACCCCTATGGGGAAACATCCACTGCCCCAGCCAATGTGACCACTTGGAGCAGTTTATTAATGCAAAAGAAAAAGATTACAGAGAGATTTTACAAGAGAGTTTTTCACAATTGATCATCGAAAATGACCCTCCATGCTCTTTAAATAGATATCATGGACCAATATGGTGTTAATGCACAAATCAATGGTCATTAAGATCGAGGAGAATATGAACCATCAAATCACTCTATGTTAGGAACATATCATGACCATCGTACTTCCTAACTACAAATGCATATTAATGCATACTAAAGAAATACACTAAGAAACACGCTTTTACCTAATGACACATTAGACCAAGTAGATATTAACTAACTCCTAAGTTTCTAAATATCCTAACATCCCTCCTTAAGAACAACTTGGGATAGGATTGAAGGATTTACAATAGTGACACAATAGGAGAAGGAAGGAGGAATTAGAGCCTATGCCCCCTTAATGACAACTTCCTAAACTCCTAACATAGATCGATGTTTGGAAAACTTTCCTTATGTAAGAGACTTTGTGAAAATGTATGCAACTTTATATTTTGTAGGGAAAAAGAGAAATTCAATAACTTGATCATGAATGAGCTTTCTAATGAAGTGCATGTGTATCTCGATGTGCTTGTTGTGTTGATGTTGAACTGGGTATTTGGCGAGCTTGATGGCACTCTGATTTTTTCACCAAAGGTTGGTCAGATGTTGTTGTTGGAATCGAAACTATGAAAGGGATTTTCGAAGCCAAAAGGCTTCCTGACTTGCATTTACCGTTGCTCGGTACTCTGCTTCTGCTGAAGAAAGTGAAATGGCATGTTATTTCTTGCAGGCCCAAGTGACAAGCCCTAAAACAAGGCTGAAAACATAACCTGTAGTAGACTTCTGATCATAAGGGTTTTCTTCCCAATATGAATCAATGAAACCAACCAATAAAGGAGTCTCCCCTGAACTGTAATGTATCCTGAACTGAACTATACTATGGACATAGCAAAGTATCCTTTTATCTACTTTCCAATGGCTTTCATGGGGTTTTTTCATATACCGAGCAACAATACCAATAGAAAAGGAAATATCAGGACGAGTATGAGTCAAGTATAAGAGGATACCAACTAACTGACGATACATGGTGGCATCAACTTCAGGAGATGTATAGGTGGTAGTAAGATTAACTCCATACTATAAGGGAGAAGGGGTTGGTTTACAATCATCCATGTGAAAGCGATGAAGAAGGTCAAAAGAATACTTAGACTAGGAAAGAAAGATTCCTTCATTGGTTTGCAAAACTTGGAGGCCAAGGAAATAGTGCAAAAAACCTAAGTCTGTCATTTCAAATTTCTTCTTAAGGTTGGTTTTCACATGGTTTAAAAGTTTTGAGTCACTACTAGTAAGGATAAGGTCATCAACATAAAGGACAAGGATTATTATATGTGTTCCTACTTTCTTGGTATAGACATTAGGATCAGAATGGCATCTAAAGAATCTGTAGTGTCAATAAGAAATTTTTCCATTTTGGAATACAAAGATCGGGGATCTTTCTTAATACCATAAAGATATTTCTTTAGGTGACAAACAAGGGTAGAGATATTCTGGAAATATCCAGGAGGTTTTTCCATGTAGATTTCTTCTTGCAAATATTCGTGCAAGAAGGTGGATTTAACATCCATCTGATGGACCTTCCATTTATGTGAGGCAACAAGGGAAAGAACAAGGTGGTTGGAATTCATTTTGGCTACAGAGGAAAAGGTTTCATTATAGTCAATTCCTTCAACTTGGGAAAATCCTTTCACAACTAACCAAGCCTTGTGTCTTTCATCACTTCCATCTAATGCATACTTAGTTATGTAGACCCATTTACATATGACAAGTTTTCTTTATTTTGGAATAGGTTCAAGATCCCAACTATCGTTTTGCATTAAAGAATGACACTCTTCATTCATTGTTGTATCCCAATCTAGATGACCTAAAGCTTCTACAAATTTCTCTGGATCATGAATATCTGAAACTTGAGACAAGAGAGAAGAGGCTCCCTAGAACTGTGAACATGTTCGACACTGATATGAAGGATCACTGACAAGACCACTAGTTGCTTCTTGTGTTGAACAGACCCAACTAGGAATCATTGGAACTCGTGTTGGTTCAAATTCAAAGGAATCATGTGGAGGAAGGTGAGCAGGCGGAGGAGGATTTTCATCCTCACTGTCATCATGTGAAGAAGAAACTGGAATAGGAATAGAAGAAGGCACAAATGTCGAATATGGATCGCATGTCGAAGAAGGCACAACTGTCGAATTAGGCTCGCAGGCGAAGATATTTTCATCAAATTTAACATCTCTTCTAAAAATAATTTCATTACAATGTGGTTGAAGAAGTATATAACCTTTGGCATATTTAGAATAACCAACAAATATACACTTCTCACTTTTGGTTTGCAATGCTTTCCTTTTCTCATCAGGAATGTGAGCCCATGTTATACTTCCAAGTACACAAAAGTGACTTACATCTGGTTTAATTTTAGTCCAAGATTCTTCTGGTGTTATATTTTTAAGAGCCTTTGTGAGAGTGTGATTTACTATGTAATTTTCACAGTTGATTTCTTATGCCCAATCCTTTAGACTTGATCCCTTAGATTGGATCATACAATTAGACATTTCTTTTAATGTGCAGTTCTTTCTCTCAACAACACCATTTTTTTGCGGTGTATATGGAATGGTGTGTTGCATTTGGATGCCTTGTGTAATGCAGTGACTTGTAAAATTATTGTTCACATATTTTCCTCTATTACCCATTCTTAACTTCTGAATTTGATGTCGAAGTTGCTTTTCTACAAGGGCCTTGTAGGCCAAAAACTTGTCAAAACCTTTTCTCTTAAGTTTTTGTTATAACCCTAAATTGCACTACCCCTGCTTACCTGGCATCAGGCCAACTCATTGCCCTTCATTGCCAAAGCCATGCTGAACAACTCTTCTAAAAACTCCATTTTTAAAAATAATCCGCTGGCAGGCCCACTACAGCCCGCGGGCCCCGCTAGCAGGCCCACTACAGCCCGCGGGGGCCCCGCTAGCAGGCCCACTACAGCCCGCGGATACCTAACAAAGCAAAAAATCAGGAAAGTTTCCACCGGGACACGAGGCTTTTTGTCAGTTAACTGTAACTCTTCGCCATGCATGGCCGAGAGTTCGCCTAAAACCCTAGCTCCTTCTAGCCTATAAAAGGAGGGGTAGGGGTACTATTCAAAGGAGGAAAAAATCATAGCAAAGAAACTTTGCCAAATTGCCAAGCCAGTTTTGTCCCAACCCTTTAGCTTTGCCTCAAGCTTTAGGAGAAACTCAAGAAGCAGCAGTTGGAGGACAAAAAGAAGAGGAAGAGCCCAGGATCAGGATCGTGGAACGGTGACCGGCCTCAGAAATCATTGTAAGTTGGTTCATATTGAAGTTAATGAAAAAGATACTTTTCCCGTCCCGAATACATGAATCTCATCTGTATTATTTGATTTATGTTTTATCTCTAACCCCCTAGTAGATCAGTGGCATGCATGCATAGTGTTGTCTGGATTGCAGGAAGCTTTGTGGAAGGAGTAGCAGCAGCAAGGAGATAATAACTCAACGGAGGATCTACTTCAACCGTCGGAAAAAGGTTGGTTCATTCTTCCCGTGTTTGCCTGAGAAAAGGGATTGAGATTTTGGGTAGAAGGTTAAAAGTTAAATCTTAAGGGTCATGATCTGCGTATAAGTTTAGAGCCCTAGCTTATTAGTCCGTAGGGTAGAATACCCCACAACAGAATTGG
>ML789161.1:62813-91883 GCA_009831015.1 Picea engelmannii | reverse complement strand
GGAGGGGTAGGGGTACTATTCAAAGGAGGAAAAAATCATAGCAAAGAAACTCTGCCAAATTGCCAAGCCAGTTTTGTCCCAACCCTTTAGCTTTGCCTCAAGCTTTAGGAGAAACTCAAGAAGCAGCAGTTGGAGGACAAAAATAAGAGGAAGATCCCAGGATCAGGATCGTGGAACGGTGACCGGCCTCAGAAATCATTGTAAGTTGGTTCATATTGAAGTTAATGAAAAATATACTTTTCCCGTCCCGAATACATGAATCTCATCTGTATTATTTGATTTATGTTTTATCTCTAACCCCCTAGTAGATCAGTGGCATGCATGCATAGTGTTGTCTGGATTGCAGGAAGCTTTGTGGAAGGAGCAGCAGCAGCAAGGAGATAATAACTCAACGGAGGATCTACTTCAACCGTCAGAAAAAGGTTAGTTCATTCTTCCCGTGTTTGCCTGAGAAAAGGGATTGAGATTTTGGGTAGAAGGTTAAAAGTTAAATCTTAAGGGTCATGATCTGGGTATAAGTTTAGAGCCCTAGCTTATTAGTCCGTAGGGTAGAATATCCCACAACAGTTTTAAGAAGTAAACCCAAGTACGTATGGAAAAGTCATCAATGAAAGTTAAGAAATACTTGCACCCAGAAAAGGAAGGAGAAGACAGTGGACCACACAAATCACTCTGAACAAGCTACAAAGGGCTCGAGGTATGCCAAGAGGCATGTTGTCAAAAATGTCTTGATGATGTTTTTTGAGAACACAACCAACACAAAAACCATCTCTTCATGAAATAGGAGGAATACCAGTCACCATATGTTGATTACATAGTTACTGCAATGAGCGATAGTTTATATGACCAAACCTCTCATGCCAAAGTTTGCTCAAGTCATCACTATGAGCAACAAAAACTGATGAATAAAAATAAACACAAAGGAATAAGAGAAATGGAGGAATAAAAAGTACTTCAACCATTGGAAGGAATATCTCTCCCTAGTGGAGTCTTCAATTCTTTTACGAGGGAAAAACTCTCTATGGCCAAGGGTAAACCACAATAGACAGGTATGACTGCAATAATCAAATCAATTCCAACATATACTATATAAACTAATGTGCAAGACAAGAAAGAGGCCTGCCTCGATCCAACATTTGAAGATGTTCCACCATTGAGCACTTCGACCCAAAGTTTATACTTGCAATAATTTCTTAACAAACAAGCAGAAGAAGTATATAGTGATGATATAAAGGGGTTAGCACATTAGATAGCATAATCCATTAATAAACATTACAAACACGCCCATGGATAATAATCATGTATTTGCAAGATACCAATAGGATGGGAAAGGAGTATTTCTATTAATAATTGATCAGCAGAAGTGACAACATTACAGACTTCTGTGTCAGCATGGTTTGAAACCAAGGAACCAAGTTCCTTCCAACTGGGCCTCCACCACTTCAATCCTCCACCAAAGGAAAGCTCATGGAAGAGATTCAATGAAGTTCTCTCAACAATAAGGAAAGATCTCGGGGGATGAAAACTGTGTTCAGACTTGAGGGATAAAGGGATGCAGACTCAATATGAAGTAATTTCTCCAGAGTAACTTTTCTCTCAAAGTTAAATGCTTTCTCCTTCTTTTCCATAGCTTGAAATTGTGCTTTTATAGCCTTCAGATTGCAACTAAAGGGTCGATTCGAAACGTTTCCAGTATGTGGAAGGCCAAGGATTAGAGATCTTATGTCGTGAAACGGAAACCTAGCCTCATTTTGTATTTTCTAGTACAAATCTTGATGTACGCGGGCTATAGTGGAGCAACTAGCGTATTCTCATCTTGCATAGTTGATAGGGAGCGTATATGTGGAAAAATGTGTACTTTTGGCTCTGGATTCATCAAAAATGGATGACAAGTCTGCATAGGGAAATGGAAAAAGGCCCTTTGTGCAAGATAGAAATGGTGAGGCAAATCTCGCTATAATAGATGCCCCCTAATGTGTGAGGTTAGAGGAGTATTCGGGATGGCCAAAATACATTATAAATAACCTACAATTGGAGTGGTAGAGAACCAGCTGGATGAACTCAATTTCTTTTTACATTATGTACTGACTTTGCATACATGGCTACCAAGAATACAATGCAGATCCATGTGGAAAATATACCAAACAAGTGTTCATGGCCATGAAAAGGAAAATACAGATGCGGTTATATGCCAAAATTTTTCATAGTCATGAACAAGGCCCAGTGAAACCACTCTCAAAATCAATATGAAGATACTTGTATACCATGACGTACAATCTGATCTCCCGTGATCACTAAAGTCGAATAGGTGTTGGTCCAATGATCTAGGGGATCAAATTTTGCTCAAAATTCAAAGTGGTTGGAATCACTTCAAATCAAACAGGTGCATAGGACTCGTCGTCACAAACCCAATGCAACTCGTTTGGGTTCAAACGGACGTCAGATGAGTGAGATATCACGTTCTGTTCAAATCATCAAACAGGCAAAAAAAAATGTGTTGATTGTACAGTCTGTATGGATGCTGGCGTGGCAGGGTGGTACGACACATGGCAGGGCCGTATGACATGTGGCAGGTGTTGGTTGGCAGTTGTGTGGACGAATTGGCGTCCGACACATGGCATGTTTGTGGTGAATGGAATGGTGACACGTGGCCCAATCAATGGTCGCCACGTGTCACCTGGACAATGGTCTAAAACTTATGTAGTCGATAGGACTCGACCCCACGACCTCCAAGCAAGGGGAAGAGCTTTGGGAAGGGACACCCAACTGGTACGCCCACCTATGGTTCTTAATATACATATGGGATTTAATTTATTTGAATTTCAAATGTTGTGATTTGGGGCGCGGTCCAGGCCGGGGCTAAGCCCCAGCCCCCGATCATATATATACCATGTAACCACCAACACGCACGCGTTTCGACCCCATTACCATATGTTTTAAAACCTTGGCCTCTTTTTGTATATGCGCGCAATCACATGGTGACCCATATGTCCACGGGTTTTGGCGGTTAGGGGCTAGGCACGCCCTAACCGTCCTACAGTTCACACCGTTTTGCGGTTGCGCCTGGTGCTAGGTTTTAACACAAATATGTGCGTCAGGGCTAGGTTGAGGAGACAAAGGTGCATTTTGGCGATCCAGAGACAACAAGTTTGAAGGGGAACTTCCAGGAAGCTTATCTTCTTCAATTTTTGGCCAAACCAGGTGTCAAAAAAGCCCAGCTAGGGGTTTTTGGACGTTTTGAAACCATTGGAGCCGCCTATTTGGAATTTTGAGCATTTTAAAGAATATATTTTATCACTTTGAACAAATAATACAAAATATCCATTGGAAGCTAGACCAGGAGATGTATCCCAAGAGAGGGGTGAACTCCTTTATCATTTGTTGTGTTATGTGTTTTCTATTCACTGTTATTTGTTGTTGATTATATGCATCTTGAATGTGTAATTTCTATAAAAGTTGTGTTTGAAAAATTGATCCATTTGCATAAGAACACTTGAATTAAAAACTTGCAAATATTTTCAAGAATACAAGCCTTTATCATTTTCAGATCATCCAATGAAAGAGAAGCAACATCTCAAGAAAGCTACAGCCACATAGTGATGTCTTCAAGTCTTCTACACAATCCGCCAAGGTGCAAGTCTACATCATGTGAAAAAAGGAGTTGAGGTTGAACATGATGAGACATCGTTTGATTATCGGTCATTGAGGTATATCGTTAACAAACGTGAGACATCCTACCAATAATGAAAGTAGATATCAAGGCACCGAGTACATTTCTACAAGTGCGAATAAAGGAGTTGGTGTCGAACCATTGAGAAATCCATTGATCAGGAGACATTGATGTATTCCCATCTGTTAATGGTGATAGATCCTGCCACTAATGACTGCAAGCCTCAAGGCACTCACGAAAATCTAGGTCTCATATCCAGAATAAATGAGTTGAAGTCGATGGAAAGAGACCCACTGAAATGAGAGCATTAAGGCATCTCTCATCAGTCAGCACGAGGAACAAAGCAAGAGCTTCATGATTTGGTGGAGATCGGACGAAGAATATGTTCACGAACCAATGACCCTGTGCATCTTTCGCATGTACCAAGTGCATGTGGTACATGAAAAAGACCCTCTGAATAGCATCCAATGATGAAAAATGATGACAAAAGTGAGGAAACCACCAATAAGGCTAAAGGAAACCAATACATGACACGAATCCCAAAGTGTGAATATATGTCTTGTCGTTGAACACAAGGGAAACTACCTAGTCAACGACCAATGATGAAGTGTCGATTACTGGGTTCAAGGTGACCTACCAATGATGAAATTAGGGCTAGGGTGCATAATAAGACCATAGTATCATGTGATTCTGAGAGAAACAAAGGGTATGGATGACATGGAAAGTCAAGATTTTTGAGGAGTGGCTGACACAGGTTGATAGACTTCCTTTGAAGAAGAGTGTGAAACATGGTGGAATCTGGCAGCATGGAATCAATGATGTGATTATTAGATGCAGGAGGCATGAATAATGTTCTTTATAGGGACTGGAAGAGTACCTAGTTAGTAGAGAAAACTCTGTAACTAGATCAACTTCCTAAGGCCATGATAAACCCAAAATTATGATGATGCAAGAACACGATAACTTTGTGCTCTGTTCAAAGGAGACACAACTGCTACCAATTACAATATAGTACAATATAACAAATGAATGCTATGATACAGAGGAGGGACGAGTGTCACAAGTAAGCAAAACTAGTTCCAACAGTAGAACATACCTATGCTCAATGCAGGGGAGTGCATGCGAGAGATTGACACTCGGGGTGATGTTCCCTCCAGGGTATAGGGTGTCAAATTGTGAAGGATATAAACAAGGCTTTGTTTGGTTGAGGATGCAAAAACTGCTTAGGCAACGTTTTATAACGCAAAGTGAGAAGCGGATAAAGGCTCAATACTGCAAGCGAGGGCATGAGATGCAATCACAACTTAATGCCAAAAAATGTCCCTTTTTATGTCTTTTAGTCTACTTGGTGTGAAAAGGGGGTAAACTTGTGCCAAATAGATGTCTTTTCAAATCCAATTTACGAGTGTGAAAAAGAAAAGTTCACTCGGTGATGTTTTCTATTTTTTATAATGAGTTGGAAAAGAGCTTAACTAAGACTCGTGACCTTTCAAATCCAATTTTAATGAGTGTGAAAGGGACAAATCACTCGGTAATCTTTTCTATTTTTTAACCGAGTCGGAAAAGAGCATAATTAAGACTCATTTTTGTTTTAATCAACATGTAAAGGGGGAGGCAAAGGATCTCATCTCGGTCTTCTGTGGAAAGTGAGTATCTCATGGATAGCTGAAAAAATCTTGGGAAAACCTAAGGCTTTCCAAGTCAAGGAGGAGAAGGTGCTAATGGAGGATACAGTCTCCGTGATGGTTCGAATAATGTCTCTTAATGGAAAATACATATGTGGGGGGATGGGATGCCCCATTAGGTCATCCCAATCGAAGGGAACCTCGTCGGGACTTGGAGGGAGAGCATTCAGGGGAAGAATAAATCTCTCTCGTTCAGAAGGGGGAGGATTTGGAATCTTGATGAGATGACTGAAAGGTGCATCATTCTCTTTAGGGAGAGTAGGGTTGACTAGAGATTTCATTGGTGTGGCCACTTCTTCAATTATAGACTAAAGAGGATGCATAGTAATGAGGGTAAGAGACGCTTCACCCTTGACAAAGGGGGTGCAGTCAGGAGAGAATTGCATCGGTGGAACCACTGAGACGATCAAGGGAGAACTAGTGTGAGGAGAAACCACAGATGCCTCAGAATATGAAGGGCTCTTGGGTGAGCCCCACACTTCTGGTCTCTCAGCAGTAATTGGACACAAATGAGTAAGGTGACTTCCTTCGCAAGTCCTGTAAAGGAATTTAGGCTTACGTCTGAGGCATCTAGGCTTCTCGATTTTACTAGAAGGGGAGAGAGAGTCGTCTCACGTATGATGAATAGAGGTGGGAGATGTGACATGGCTATGATTCGGGGAAAAATGAATGGTTCCCCCAACATAATTGGTAGAGGTTGGGGGTAAGTTGTTGACATAGTTTGTATAAGAAGTCAACCCATCTCTAACATGACTGGAAAAGGTTGGTGATGGAGCACCAATATGAATGATAGTGACTGGGATGGTGATATATGGTGGCATTTGATTCCACTATACGGGGAAACATTGATTCTGAAAAATCGCAAGCCAGGTAGGATCTTGGTATACCTCTTGCACAAGCCCAGGAAGGTGTTGGTTCACGCAAAAATAGTCCGAAGAGGTTTGGACGGGCATCATCATTGAGGTCTGTGAAGATACCAAGGTAGGATCAGAATTATTCGAGCAAGGATATATGTTTCCCCCTTGTGAAGGGGTCCCATAAAGAGTGTAGCCCGAATCGTAAAATTGATTCTCCCCATATGAAAGACCTGGGGGTAATTGAGAAACTGTCATGAAAAAAGTGTTCGAAGGAACTGACATGGCAGATGAAAGATACATGGGTGGGGTGTAATAAGTGGGATAAGCAACCATATGAGTACTGACTCCTGAAAGAGCATAGCTAGTATTGGATCAATAGGGGGGAAGGTTCCACCCTCCCATGGGGACATGACTCATATCAAACGAAGAAGTAAGCATCAGAGCCATGGTGCCCCCAGGTCCAATGATAGGATTTGTATATGTGGGCTAGGGAGAGGGTTGCAGAGGGAAAGGCATCTCAACAGAAAAATGGCTAGAGACCCAAGGTGCGGACTCAACATTGTAGTTCTACATACCATTGTAAAAAGTGGAAGGGTTCATCCCCATGAAATTAGTAGATATCATGGAGTGGGTAGCAGTGAATGAGGGAGCAAAAGAAACTCCACTGTCCACAATGATGAAACCCAAAATAGACTCATAAGGTCGACTAGTAGTCAAAGAGCATACCAAAAAGTCAAATGACCAATATGCATGCAAACGGGCTAAAGTGGTTGAGTGGCCTCCCTCGCTAAAGAAGGTATGTCTCGTCCAAGAGGGACCCGAGACTCCCTGCTAAAGTTTGGAGGTAAGAGAATCAGTTATAGGGGCCCTCGTGGGCTTAAAATCAAGTCGGTCAGATCCCCCCAAAGAGGTAATCCTCCATAAAGGTTGTGTGTTGTCTGACCCTTATCTAACCCAGGGTACAAGCAGAATAAACCTTGCAAGTAACCTATGAGATACCTAAGTCAAGAAACTAATAAACCACTATATAGCCAATGCACAGGAGAGAAATCATAAGTTTGGATCACCATATGGACAAGGTAGCAAATCCCGAACCTTGAAAGCACCGCCTCTCACAAAGGTATGGGTACTAGCAAGATCCCTAAATACAAATAAATCCACAGAAATATCTTTGATGCTAGGTGAGTATCCATGGGTTATCCCTTCAACTAACTTCATGCGACCTCGTGATTAACTTCGGTGTGAGTGGAGCCTCCTCATATTACCAATTATACAATGGACTTCTTAACTCCCTATCTCAGACACATATGTTGATTTAATTTCGTTGGAGAATTTTACTCACAAAATCCTATTCCAAGGCACTAAATCCTAGACTAGTTTGTGCACCCTAAAAAATAAAATCGTGACTAATCAATTTTAGTTTAAAGCATAAATTTTATTGGCCGTGATTACTCAAAAAGGTATGGAAGTGAAACTCATGATGTTATGACTCTGCAAGAAAATGGATATGAATATAATGCAAAGTCTATATTTAACTTTTCAATGAATGATATGCTAATAAAAACAATGCAATTTTCAATTTCAACTCTGCAATTTAGAAGTACAATGCAATCTTTTGCTAAATGAACTAAGCTAATAATAAAGACTCAAAGGAAAAAATGTTGACCAATGCAAAATGCCTATTTTTTTTTGTATTTTCAAGATATTAAAGAGAAAATGCATGGACTGTAAAGCAACTTGATATATAAATTCTACTGTGTATAAATGAAATAACTCAAGCAGAATACCAAGCAACCAAGCAAATAACCCAGGGTTCAAGGACAACAAGGATGAAAAACAAAGAGAAAGAATATGCCCAAAAATTCAATTTCCAACAGGTTTCCTGTCAACCTATAGAAACTCAACAGGCTCTACAGATGCCTAAGAAGGCTCGACAATCCTCAAAACTCAACTAGAAATCACTAAACCAAGAAAAAAATCAAAGGGAAGTGGCATACGTGAGTGTTCAAGAGAACAGGGCATATATACGCATCCTACAGTAAGACAATAAGTGTGTATACGCGAATTTATGGGCAAACAGAGCGTATATGATTTAAAACAAGTCCAGACAAAGGCAAGAAGGCTGAAAACTCAAACCCAGAGTGAATAGAATCTTTCAAGCAGTGATACGACAAGAAACACAAAGGAAAAAGAGCAATGTAAGAACAAAAAGTACTTCAACCCTTAGAAGGAATATCTTTCCCCAGTGGAGTCACCAGTTCTGTTACGAGGGAAAAACTCTCTATGGCCAAGGGTAAACCACAACAGACACGTATGACTGCAAAAATCAACTCAATTCCAACATATACTATATAAACTAATGTGCAAGACAAGAAAGAGTCCTACCTCGATCCAATGTTTGATGATGTTCCATCGTTGAGCACTTCGACCCAAAGCTTTATACCTACAATAACTTCTTAACAAATGAGAAGAGCAAGTATATAGTGATGATATAAAGGGGTTATCACATTAGATAGCATAATCCATTAATAAACATTACAAACACGCCCATGGATAATAATCATGTATTTGCAAGATATCAATAGGATGGGAAAGGAGTATTTCTATTAATAATTGATCGGCATAAATGACAACATTACAAACTTTCATGTTGGCATGGTTTGAAACCAAGGAACCAAGTTCCTTCCAACTGGGCCTCCACCACTTCAATCCTCCACCAAAGGCAAGCTCATAGAAAAGAGTCAATGAGGTTCTCTCAATAATAAGGAAAGAGCTTTGGGGCTAAAAACTGTGTTCAAACTTAAGCAATAAAAGGATGCAGACTCAATATGAAGTAATTTCTCTAGAGTAACTTTTCTCTCAAAGTTGAATGCTTTCTCCTTCTTTTCCATAGCTTGAAATTGTGCTTTTATAGCCTTCAGAATGCAACTGAAGGGTCGAGTCGGAATGTTTCTAGTATGTGGAAGGCCAAGGATCAGAGATCTTCTGTCGTGACATAGAAACTTGACCTCATTTTGTATTTTTGGGAACAAATCCTGATGTACGTGGGTTGTAGTGGATCAGCTAGTGTATACGCATCCTGCTTAGCTGATAGGGAGTGTATATGTGGAAAATGTATACTTTTGGCTCTGGATTCATCAAAAAGGGATGACAAGTCTTCATAGGGAAATGGAAAAAGGCCCTTTGTTCAAGATAACAATGGTGAGGCAAATCTCGCTATAACACCGGACATAATGGAATAGTCCTCTCATCCTAGAAATGTACGAAAATGACAGAAAATGGAGATGAGGCAACTCAGATTCACGATCTTAATATACAATAGAAGGTCTTGCAACAGGCTCTAATACCATTTTTGAAAACACAAGTGTTCCAACAGAGGATGAACACATTCAGTAACCACTCACACAACCAGATCAAATATCAACACACTGATGTTTTGACGTGGTGAAACCCCTATGGGGAAATGTCCATGGCCCCAGCTAACATGACCACTTGGAGCAGTTTATTAATACAAAAGAAAGAGATTATAGACAAAATTTACAAGATATTTTCTCACAATAGATCATCGGAAAAAGACCCTCCATGCACTTTAAATAGAGATCATCGACCAATCAGTTTTTAAGCCACGGATCAATGGTCATTAAGATTGAGGAGAATATGAACTATTGGATCACTCTATGTTGGGAACATAGAGTGATCGTCGGATTTCCTAACTACAAATGCATACTAATGCATACTAAAGAAACACACTTTTACCTAATGACACATTAGAAGAAGTAGATCTTAACTAACTCCTAAGTGTCTAAATATCCTAACAATGTTCTTGCAACTCATGTTGTTGCAACTGCCATTGTTGCAACTCCCTTTTTCGCAACTCCTTTGTTGCAATTCCCATTGCTACAATTCCTTTTTCTACCACCCCTTAAACAAAACTCTTTGCTACAATTCTTGTTTCTGCAACTTTGTTTTTTGAAACTATCATTGTTGCAACTCTCGTTGCTGCAATCCTCATTGCTGCAACTACCATTGCTACAACTTTTGTTGCTGCAAATTTGTTTGTTGCAATCCTCATTGCTGCAACTCCCTTTGTTTCATTTTTTATTGATACAAATCCACTTGCAACTCTCCTTCATTTTGTGACTCTCTCCCCTCTCATTTTTCTTGTTGCAACTCTGCTTGCATCTTTACTTTAAATTTTCAATTAGTTCCCACACCTTTTGTCTACACCACTGATGTTGCAATTCCCATATACACCACAAAGGTTGTAACACCAGTTGTTGAAACTCTAAGTGCTTCAAATCCATCTCCACAACTACCATTGATGCGATTCTTCTTGCAACTTTCACTTTATGCATGTTGTCATTACTGCACTTCCAGTGGATAGAACCAACAAGGTCGATGCTAAAATTCCAGCTAAGCCCATTGATGTGAATCTGGTCCAGTCATTGCAACTACACCAACACCATACTCATACAACCACTTGAGGTAAGAAGAGACAGTTACGAGTACCAAAAAGAATGTGTAATGAACAATTGCAATGGCATGTGTTATATTATCATTCCACTATAATCGCCACCTTACACCATCATTTCCACATATTTTACCTTGCACTCTCATTACCATATACACCATCGTTATTTCCTCAATTCTAAATTCCTTAATCGATAAACAACCATTTCCCATGCAAACATAAGAAATTAGAGTTATCAAAAATAAGGAACCATGGGGGGTTCATTGATAATAGGGAACCTACAAGATCATTTTTACTCGAGGCCTACAACCACATTAGAGAAATTATGCAACATGCCATCTTGATGGAATATGTGCAATACCTACAGGGGTATGACGATGAAGTATCTCTACAATTCACTTTGAATTTAAAATATGAACATTCCATGGTAGCAAGTACTTAGGTAGAATTCATTGAGGAGATAGTGGAGAAATCCATAGGTTTACCACAAATAGGGGAGAGATGGTATACCAAAAGGACCTCCCACCCTAAAATTCTAAGGCAGTTCCTTGATCCTAGAGATGCCTAAGTGAATAAAGGCACAAGATTCAAAAAATAATCCTTACCACACCCATCGCAAGATGTGGCTATATTCATGCAACGATACTTCACCTATGAAGTTCATTATGGGTTTGCCTATCTCTAAGTTATCTAACTTTTGGATCATCTCCTACATATCCAACCCATTAATATGCCATAATTCATCTTCAGGACATTGTAGACGATAACAACACCCATGCAAAGGGAAAATGACGCCAGGGATTTCATCTCACACCATGGCCTTATCAAGATATTGGTGGAGAACTCCCTGCATAGGGAAGGATGCACTTGGAATAGTATTGTTTGGCCACCCATTATACTCTCTAAGGATGAAGTGGTTTCACTTAAGGCATCCCAACAGGCATTCCATCAAGCAATGGTTGCACTTATGGCACCAAAATATTCCATGGATACAAATCCATAGCCAAGTAACAGTGTCACAGATACATCAACCCTAGATGTTGACACTCCTCCACCAACGAAACCCTGAAGGACAACTAAGGTAAGGGGCCATCATGTTTATGTTGGAAGATTGGTTGTTGTCATTGATGTCAACCCTAGTCATGGGTTTTGGACCACAATATTGATGAAGGTATTTGGACATGAAGGAAAATGCACATGTAGATACAAGACCCATGGATGGATAGTATACATAATTTTGTTTCCGGTGGTATGTGGCACGTCACGTGGATCCTCATGGTTGAGGAGAAATGAATTTTTGAAGATGACAAAGTGAATTGAAGAAGGAAGTACATGTAGGCCCTGAAGATATGAAGGAAACTACAAAAGAGTAGATCATGAACCCAGATGGACTACATCACAAAGAAGGTCACTTACTCCCAAGTATCAAAATTTCTTTCTTGGTCATTGTTATCCTTGCAAAAATTTTGGACATAAGGCAATTAATTGCAGAATCAATGAAAGGAACAAATACGCAAGAAACATGAATGGTGTAAACAAAAGATATGGAAATAATCGTGTATTTGTCAACAGAAGTTATAATTCATTTTACCCATTTACGGACAAAAATTGTGTATGCTACAAATGCAATTATCTTGGTCACAAAGCACAAGATTGCATATATCTGAATGAATATGTCTCTATGCCAACCATAGTATGGAGAAGGAAAGAGATTCCAAACAATGAAGATTGTCGAATAGCATTAACTGCTGAAGAATGTAAAGAAGAAGATGAATGGTACATAGACATTGGATGTTCTTCACACATGACCGGGGATCAAGACAAATTCATCAACTTGAAGAGAAAGGGTGGCAATGTTGCATTTGGAGATGACTCATCTGCCAAAATACTTGGAGAAGGTGTAGTAGAACTTGGAAGAAAAAATGCAAAAGAAAAGAATGTCCTATTGGTTGAAGACTTGAATCATAAATACTCAGTGTTAGTAAAATGTGTGATCAAGGATACACTCTTACATTTGACTCCCGAAAATGTAAAATTAGAGAAAACAACTCAAGAAGATTGGTTGCAACTGCAACAAGAAGAAAAAACAATATATACATCCTAGACATGAAGAAGAGAGAGAATATAGAAGCCACAAAAAACGATTCCAAGGAAGAAAAAGTCCCAAAGACCAAAAATAAGGATGAAGTATTATTGAGTGCCACGTTTTCAGGGGGAGCAGCCCCAAAGAAGAGAGTTACCTTTTGCCATTAAACTCGGGGGGAGAATCCCTACCCTTTGCCATTGATGTCAAAGGGGGAGAGAAAATGGGATCATGATGATAGGGGGAGAATGAGTGTTTCCATCAATGACAAAGGGGGAGATTGTTGGAATATTGGTTGTTGTCATTGATGTCAACCCTAGTCATGGGTTTTGGACTGCAAGATTGATGAAGGTATTTGGACATGAAGGAAAATGCACATGTAGATACAAGACACATCGATGGATAGTATACATAATTATGTTTCCGGTGGTATGTGGCACGTCACGTGGATCCTCATGGTTGAGGAGAAATGAATTTTTGAAGATGAAAACGTGAATTGAAGAAGGAAGTACATGTAGGCCCTGAAGATAATTAAAGAAAAGAATTATAAAATAAGAAAGTGTCAGGTTGGCCCTAATATCAAAAGGAAGTGACATAAATGGTATAAATAAATATCATTATACATTCATTTTATACAAAAGTTGAATTTGAGAGGAAATCAGAAGTAAATAAGGCTGGATTTCAAGGGAGGATGAAGTCTTTTGGTGATGTGTTCTAAGGTATGTTATTTTTAGGTCATCTTACCATTTTTTCTATAACTTTTTTTCTAGAACGATTCAGATGGTGAAATTGTTATGGTATTGAGAAGACATATCAAGGTACATGTGGTAAAATTTTCAGCTCTTGATTCGCTATAATTATGGAGATACACTCTGTGGAATATAGGGTTTGTGACCAGTCCTGAAGCTAGTCAATAAATAGGTGTTCCGGGTAAAAAAGTCATAACTTATTCATCGAGAATCCAAATGACATGGGAAAAATTTCATTGGAAAGAGTACAAATTTTAGTTTCATTTGTGAGAGTGTCAGAATCTGATGTTAACTATTGAGTGCGGGGAATTCTGTACAAGTTCGGTTTCCTGAATAAACCAGAATTGAACAAGGTCTACCATTCTCTCTATAACTTCTTTTTGGGGAGGATTCAAGGAGTGAAAATTGGATGAGTTTCAGAGAATAATTTGAGTAATATTATCTATAGGATCATATTACTCCAATAATTGAAGAATTATAGAAATTGAAGAAGTCTTACGAAGCATTATCAGGTTCTATGTAATGATTGGTTGATGGTGATGATTTAATGTAAAGTTTTATTATCTCTCATATATTCTTGGGTGGAAGGAAGGGGAAAGGATGGAGAGTTAAAATATATCTTGATATTGGAGGATTGTATCTTCCTCTTGGAGGTTTATCCCTCCCTTTACGTTTGGAAGCTGTAGCTACCTTTGGAAGTCATTACTTCCCTTGAACAATAACTATTGATTATTTCTCATATATTATGCATGGTGTATTGTGGTGTATTGGTGTAAATATTATACTATTGTTCATTACTCATTGGATATAATTGAATGGTTTAAGTATAATTTGAAAAAGGTTTTCAATTGTACTTGATACCGATTCACCCCCCTCTCAGTATCAATAGTTGAAACTTTGATGAAAGAAGGTCATGATAGTGATGTTGAGGTGACTATCAAAAAACACCCAACAAAGAGATTCAAAGGGTTCAAAAATAGGAAACCCCATGTTCCAAACAAAATAAAAATGTATCACATGGGTGCAACTCAGTGCAAAAGGAGAAAATATGTTGAGTTGAAAGACCAAGCATAGACGGATGGTCGGGCAGCATATGAAGTAATGAAGATAAAACCCTTTGTTGACACATAAGAACCAATGGATGGAACCAACCTATGAGTTTACAAGGCCTTTGCTGACACAAAAGAATAAAAAAAAGACACTCTTGGAGAAGGGATTATTGCCCTCCTTAAGGCATATCGAGACAAAGAACAACCAGAAGCAAAATATCACATTGCTCCACAAGAACCGGTGGAGATACCTTTTGGAGAAAAATTTTCTCTAGAGGAAGAGGATCCATCACAAAAGAAGGAGGAACTTGAGGTAGAGGCTCCTTCTATTCCAAAAGAACCAATAGAGAGCACTTCTTAGGAACACTCTGTGAATCCCTAGGAATCACACATAAATGAACCAGAGCACTATGCTAGTTCATAAAAGAAAGATGAGCTATAACTAGATGCTCTTGTAGACCCACAAGAACCAACAAGAAGCACTTCTATGGAAAATAATGCTAATCCATAGGCTCAACCACTAGAAACAGAGGCTCTTGTTGACACAGTAGGAAATTTGTTTGGGGAGGAACTTGCTCATGCACAAGAACAAGGAAAATAAGAACAAAAAATAGAGATTGTTGATCCTTAGAGGAAAGTTATTGCTACATCTTGGGTAAGCATTCCACACTCCTTACTTATTTATGCATCTTTGGTAAAACAAAATAGAATGTTGAGAATGAAGAACTGGAAGCTACAAATTGACCTAAAAATATTGAAATATGAACTTGATGAATAAAGGGCACATGAGAAATCAAGTTACCCTACAACAAGTCCTCTTGCTACAGAGGAACCCTTCATTAGATTATAAGAAACAACTCAAATTGAGGAAACAATGGAAGTAGGTGTCCAGGCCACACACTTTGTGTTAATTAATGAGGCCACTCATAATGAAATGGAGCAGGAACCAAAAAAATATAGAGGAGTTGCAGTAGGGCATGACACCAGTGAAAATAAGGAGGAAGAAGGGGAGGTAGACTGTAGTATCACTAACCTCCATGGACACCCTAATTTCTCTAACCCTAAGTGATTGTTGGTTTCATAGGGACATTCTGTTGAAATAATGTAACTGCAAAGTGTATTCTTATTATTATTTGATATATTATTCATTGGATCAATCCCCATTGTGGATTGATCATGTCGGCTATTGTAAAAGGACCAAATCCCCTTTTGTGGATTGGTCATAATATAATTGTAATAGGAAAAAGAAGAAGTCTACCCTAGAATATATCAAAGAGGCCCTGAAATATAATAAAGGTGGTTATAACCACCCAGATTAAGAAGTCGGCCCTGCTAGTGAAGAGACACTTCACACGTGCCAAATTAGTATAAATAAGGAGGCCAACACCTCACTTAGACACACCTCACTTGCTCATTTTGAGAGACTAGTTTTGAAACTGCAGTTGGAGAAGAGAGAGAGAGAGAGAGGCGCATCTTTGGGAAAGGATCTTATGTATTAGCTTGATTTATCTCTTGGCATTGTATTGGCTATCTATAATAAGGAAGTTTTGTTGGGTTTTCTTCCCCTAGAGGATTTCCTAGGATAAATGTCGTGTTGCTTGTGATTGTGTATTTCTCAGTGATATTGTATTATGCTATTGTTATCTATTTAAATACAAAGAACTATAATAATGGTTTAAATATTAACATGGTATCAGAGCCAAGCTAAAGAAAGCATCTTTCACAAGAGTGAAAAACGTCACTGTTGTCATACATGCAAATTAGGGATTTTTGATGGTGAAGCTTTTCAGCCCTAACACCATCTAGAAAAGTGCGCCCTCCCCCAAGGATTACTTTGACACTCTCATCACACCTTTTCAGTGGCTAGATCTCCCAGAAAGTGAAACCCTAGTTTCACAAAGTACTAGAAGTACCAAAAAACCAGAGAACTAGAAGTACCAGAGTACCAGAGTACCAGAGGTACCAAAAAACTAGAAGCACCAGTCCAAAATTCCGTAGATCAAGTTTGGAGGGGTAAAAGTTGGATTTTCTCATATCTAAGCACACCAAGCTACTCGCCTTAGCCAAGCGCATCTCCTAGTAAGTTCAAAATTTGATTTTCAGCATTTTCATTTTTTGGTCATTTTCCTAGCTCCAGGTAAAAGATGTCTGCAAGCATGAAGCTTGCTAACAAACTAGAAGGAATGGAAAACTTCCATTCCTGGAATTATAGGATCGTCTTGATCCTTGAAGATAATGACCTAGCAAGATTCGTCAAAGAAGAAGTACCGGAACCTGACGATGCTGCAGAAAAATCCAAGCATCTAAAGGACACAATCAGGGCCAAAAGAATCATTGCAGATTCAATCAAAGACCACCTGATTTCTTATGTGTCATCAAATAAGACTCTTAAAGAAATGTTTGATGCCCTAAGAATACTATATGAAGGAAAGAACATAAACTGAAAGATGAATCTGAGAACTCAACTGAAGAATACAAGGATGCAAAAAGGAGAAAAAATTCAAGAATATTTCTCAAGACTCTCAAAATTTAAAGAAAATTTAGAAGCAATTGGAGACACCATAGATGAATACGATCTCATAATGACAGCTCTTAATGGTATCACAAGGCCTTGGGATGCATTCATCCAAACAATTTGTGCCAGAACGGATAAACTAAAGTTTGACAGTCTATGGGAAGAATACATTCAAGAAGAAACAAGAGTAGCTAACCGTGAAGCTATACGAGAAAGAGATGATGATCAAGCCCTAGCTACTCACACCAAAAGAGGAAGGAAGAAACACTACTTCTAGAAGGAGACTCATAAAGAGCCTCAAGCACCAAACAAATTCAATAATAAATAATCTCATCCAAGGAGATTTTAAAAGAAAGGACAACGAAGGGAAAGAGATTACTCATCTGTACAATGCTATCATTGTGACAAGATGGGACACATTATGAAATTATATCCAGCCGGACAAGAAGAATACAAGAGGAAACATAAGAGGCACCATTCCCATGCAGTTTAAGATGAAGAGCCACCTGCAAAGATGATAAGAGAGAAGATCAAAGACTATGTCTTAATCTCGGCCCTCTAAGGATCAGTAACACCTAGAGAGGACACATGGCTCATTGATAGTGGTGCCTCCAAGCACATGATAGGTCAAAGAGACATTCTCTCTTATATTTCAAAAAAGAGGTTTTCTTAGAAAGTGACACTTGGAGATGATTACCAATATCCCATCAAGGTAGTGGGAGAATCAAGATACAAGCTAAATTCAGGGAACTCAATAAAGATGAAGGACGTACTCTTTGTACCAGGTTTGACAAAGAACCTACTCTCCATTTATACTTTAGGAAAGAAAGGCTTCAGAGTTTCCTTTATAGATGGAGAAGTCCTCATGTGGGCTAAAGGAGAAACCCTGAATGAAGCAATCATCATTGGAAGAGAAGAAAATGGGTTGTATAAGCTAAGGGGTCACTCAGAGGCTGCCATGACCCACGCCATTGAAAACTCATGTGAACTTTGGCATAGACGATTATCTCACATCAATTACAAGGCGCTACCATACATATGCAAAGCTGACATAGGTCTACCAGAATTCAAAATTGACCATGAAGGTGTGTGCAATGGATGTGCGCAAGGGAAGAACATCAAGAGCCCTTTTCAGAAGAGAGACAACAAAGAAGAGGGAGTCCTAGAGATCATTCATTAATATGTATGTGGCCCAATTCCATCGTCCTCCATTAGTGGGTATGTATACTATGTATCATTTATTGATGATTATTCTCATAAGACCTGGGTGTATTTTTTGAAATCTAAAGATGAAGTGTTCAACAATTTCAAGGAATTCAAAGCCTTGATAGAGAACCTTTCTGAAAGAAAGATCAATATACTCAGGTCAGATAATGGAGGAGAATATACCTCAAAAGAGTTTGTGATCTTCTGCAAAGATGTTGGGATCAAGAGGGAACTCACAACTCCCTATAATCCTCAACAAAATGGTGTAGCTAAATGAAAGAACATAATGATAATGGAAGTTGTGAAGAGTATGATCCATGATCAAGATCTTCCAATGCGCTTATGGGCAGAAGTAGCAATGAAAACCGTTTATGTGAAAAACCAATTATCCCATAGTGCACTTGGGTTCAAGACCCCTGAAGATATGTTCACCGGAAAGAAGCCAGAGGTAAGCCATCTCAAAATATTTCACTGCCCAGTTTTTATACATATTCCGAAAGAGAAAATAAATAAGTTGGAACCTTCAAGAAAGAAGGCAATATTTGTGGGATACTGTGAGGTATCCAAGGCCTTCAGAATTTACATACTAGGTAACTACCACATTGATATCAACAAGGATGTGACCTTTTATGAATATGAAACACTCAATAAATTGAGAAGATTCCATCTTGAAGAAGTACGTGAAAAGGAACCCGTAATCCCCAGAATTGCAGAATCAGTGAGGGAGGTTCCCAGAGATGCAGAACTAGTGAGGGAAGACGTAGTTTCCCCTGATGAGGAAATTCCAGAAAACCATGACATGGTAGAATTTCAAGAACTGCCTCAGATGACGATCCTCCATAAAAGAAATCCAGCTTGGGTTAGAGAGATCATTCAATATGAAGAGAAGTATGGTGTTCCCCAAGGAACCATGAGACAGGTGAAAAGACCAAAGCCATTCTCCAGTTATACGGATTTGATGTGTGACCTCCTAGAGAAGGAGCCTACCTTCTTTGAAGAATCCATTCAGATGAAAGAATGGGAAGATGCCATGACAGAGGAATACCAATCCATAATAAAGAATGATGTATGGGAAATAGTTCCCAGATCGAAGAGTAAAGACGTGGTATCCTCCAAATGGCTCTTCAAAATAAAACATTTTGTTGATGGAAGTATTGAGAAGTATAAAGAAAGATTCATCGCTTGGGGATTTTCTCAAAAGGAAGAAATTGACTATGAAGAGACATTCGATCCTGTAGCCAGATACACTTCAATCAGAACCATTATAGCGCTTGCAGCTAAGATGAAGTGGAAGTTGCACCAGATGGATGTAAAGGCAACTTTCCTAAATGGTGTCATCGAAGAGGAAGTGTATATAGAGAAACCTCAAGGATTTGAGGTTGAAGACAGGAAGTCTCATGTATGGAAGTTGAAGAAAGAATTGTACGGATTGAAGCAAGCTCCTAGAGCTTGGTATGGCCGAATAGACAGTTTCCTGACGAGCTTGGGCTTTACCAAGAGTAAATCAGATTCTAACCTCTACTTCAAGGTTATCAATGACGAGCCATTGATATTACTATTATATGTGGATGACTTATTCTTAACAGGAGAAGAAAATCTCATCACTGAATCTAAGAAGAGACTTGCCTCAAAATTTGAAATGAAATACCTTGGCCTAATGCATTATTTCTTAGGTCTTGAGCTATGGAAGATTTCGGAGAGGATTTTCCTTAACCAAGGGAAGTATGCAGTCAAAATCCTGAAGAGATTCAACATGTTGGAATGCAAGTCCATGAATACACCCATGGAAGCGAAGCTGAAGCTGTTGGTCGACACTTTGTCATAATTGATTGATACCATGTTGTACAGACAGATTCACTGATGTACCTGATGAACACCAGACCAAACATTTGTTTTTTTATGAGCACCTTGAGTCAGTTTCTGGTAGAATCTAGACATGTTCACCTAGTGGTTGCAAAACATGTGATGAGGTACCTTAAGGGTACAATAGATTGTGGTCTCAGCTATGGTGGATATCATGATTTCACATTGAGTGGATATACTAATGCAGATTGGGTAGGAAGTGTTTCTGATAGGAAAATCACTTCAGGATGTTGTTTCAATTTAGGATCAGCCATGATCTCATGGCAGAGTAGAAAGAAATCCATCATTTCTCTCAGCACAGCGGAAGCAGAATACATTGATGCATGTTATGCCAGCTGCGAAGCTATATGGCTTTGAAATTTGTTGGCCGGTCTATTTGACCTAGAGATGGAAGCAACCATGATCCTATGTGACAACCAGAGCTGCATAAAGATGACAGAGAATCCTGTATTCCATGATAGGTCGAAGCACATAGATATCTGATATCATTACATCCGTGACATGGTGCAGAGAGGATCCATAAATTTCCAGTACGTTAGCACGGATGAACAAGTTGTTGATGTGTTTACCAAGCCTCTATCTCATGTAAAGTTTGAGCACTTTCAAGATAATCTTGGTATAGTCCAAAAGGACCTTCCTCGAAAGGGGGAGTAGTTGTTGTGATAAGACATCTCTTGCTTCCAGCTTTGTTGTTGTGATGTAAAGCAAGACGATGTGATGAGACTAGAACTGTTCTTATGGCTTGCCAGCTGCAACATAAAGCCAGTCTAGTATCCTTCTTCCATCTTGATTATTGTGGCGTAAAGCAGGATGAGTATTTTGCTTCCAGCTTTATTGTTGTGACGTAAAGCAAGACGATGCGATGAGACTAGTACTATGCTTCTGGCTTGACAGCTGTGACGTAAAGCCAATATAGTATCTTTCTTCCAACCTGATGGTTGTGATGTAAAGCAAGATGATGTGATGAGACTAGTACTGTGCTTCCGACTTGACAGCTATGACGTAAAGCCATTCTAGTATCTTGCATCTAGCTTAAGTGTTGTGACGTAAAGAAAGACATTGAGATGAGATTAGTACTGTGCTTCCAGCTTTAGAAGTTGTGACGTAAAGCTATTCTAGTATCTTTCTTCCAGCTTGATTGTTGTGACATAAAGAAAGAAGAGTATTGAGCTTCCAGCTTGACAGCTGTGACGTAAAGCTAGTCTTGTATTATGATGTGCCAGCCTCATACTGTGATGATGATGATGTATTAGTCTTATACTAATACATATTGATGCAGATGATGATTGCATTACTTTGAGAATGACGATGCTACCGATGAAGAAAACTTTTGATGATTTATAGATACGCCAGTCAGTGTTCCAAGATGATATTGATGATGTTGTCCTCTCACCCACTTGATGTTTTTTATGATGTTGTCCTCTCTCTCACCTGATGTTGTTGAAGAATACCCTTCTTGTTAAGGGGGAGTGTTGAAATAATGTAACTGCAAAGTGTATTCTTATTATTATTTGATATATTATTCATTGGATCAATCCCCATTGTGGATTGATCATGTCGGATATTGTAAAAGGACCAAATCACCTTTTGCGGATTGGTCATAATATAATTGTAATAGGAAAAAGAAGAAGTCGGGCCCATAATATATCAAAGAGGCCCTGGAATATAATAAAGGTGGTTATAACCACCCAGATTAAGAATTCGGCCCTGCTAATGAAGAGACACTTCACATGTGCCATATTAGTATAAATAAGGAGGCTAGCGCCTCACTTAGACACACCTCACATGCTCATTTTGAGAGACTAGTTTCGGAACTGCAGTTGGAGAAGAGAGAGAGAGAGTGGTGCATATTTGGGAGAGGATCTTCTTTATTAGCTTGAGTTATCTCTTGGCATTCTATTGGCTATATATAATAAGGAATTTTTATTGGGTTTTCTTCCCCTAGAGGGTTTCCCAGGATAAATGATGTGTCTCTTGTGATTGTGTGTTTCTCAGTGATCTTGTATTATGCTATTGTTATCTATTGAAATGCAAAGAACTATAATAATGGCTTAAACATTAACACATTCAACAATTTTTGGATGGAGGTGATGACAGGTTCCTAAATTGTCATACTTTCAACCCCCGTCTAATACCTTTTTCCTTACCATTTTCCATTGATCATTTCCTTTTTTATACCTTCCTTATCCATTTTTGCCTCACTTTTCATCAAGGTAAGAATCTTTCCCCATATGTAAATTTTATGCTATTCTTACATATTTACTAAGGAGCTTGTTACTTTTGTTCACTAACACTGCTATACAGGAGAAATTGCAATGCTTTCCTTATAGTAGATGCATCTACTTACAGTAGTTGCAACTCCTTACAATTGTTGCAATTCCTTTCAATTGTTGCAACTATGAGTATGATATCGTTGTTGCAACTCCGAGTACAATGTTTTTGTTGCAACTCCAAGTATAAATTCCACCAACTCAGCAGTCCACATTACAGTCGGTAGTCAAGGAATGTTCCTCATAGGAAAGTGATAGGAGGCAAGTGGACAATAAAAATATAAATTAGTTTTATTACGAACTATTGTTGAGATGATCCAAGTTAGCACATGCTTTATCTTTACCAAAATTCGATAATATCAATGTAAACGGATGAACAACCTAATTCTCATCACCATCCATATGCCCCTTTTCTTTATTTTAGATATCAGTTGTATTATATAAACACCTCAGCTCCCTTGAGCTCGGGGAGAATTATTTTGGCGATAATGATTCGGTTGTTATTGTAAATTTCAAACTTCTGCAATATAATTCTTGTTGTTCGCTTGTCAATGTGCCAATGTTTGTGTGATTTTTCTTTCATATCCCAGTTCCTTTCCCAAGTTGTTAGGGCCCCCTCCTTAGTTAGGTATTGTCTGTAACATTAAGAATATGATTTAACATTTCAATTGTATTTATTTAATTTCATAGTTTTTTCATTTCCTAATCTGTTGTAATTCCATATTTTGTAGAAAAAATAATTGCAATTCAGGTGTGGTTAAAGTTTACTTTCCATATGTCGTGAGCCCTGAAATATTAAGCTGCAACTCGGTGTTGATTTTATTTCCATAAGATAGTAATCAAAAACGTTGTCACAACTTCCATCACTGCAATTCACAATTTTGTAACTTTTGTATTGTAGCTTCATTACTGCAACTCTCGTTGTTTCAAATTGAATCGTTGTAACTATTGTGTTGCAACTCCGTTTGTGCAACTCCACTTGAAACTTTACTATTTTTTTTCTCTTATATTTGTGATGGTCACATTCCTCCACATATTGGGATTGAAATTATTGTTATTTTAAATTAACATTGAAAGTATGAATGTGTAACTATTACAACAAGACAAGACCAACATTTTACTTGAGCAAGTCACCATTAGATGTTAGCATAACTTTTCTTTCTGCAAGTGTAATTTCCTTTAAGCAAGTGTTTTTGCAAGTGAGATTTTCTTTTCTTGCAAATGTGATATTTATTTTCCTACAATTTGAGAAGTAAGATAGCTTGGCTACTTAATTAAGTATCTTGAAATCTCAACTTGTGACATTTGAAGTACTACAACTCAGCGATTACAACAATACACTTTCATATAGGGTGCGAGATAGTTCGTAAGTAAGGTACAACCTCATATTTATAATTAAATGCACAACTCTTCATTTGTTCACTAAGTTAATTAGGAAGTAATTGAAATGTCCAGCAAAAACCATCACACGAGCCTTATAAGTGGAATATTTACCCCATAAGTATAATATGGATTCTATTATGATTTTTGGCACAATAGGGATTGGTATCAGGGCTCTGAACATGGTCCAAGGAAAACCATTAGGGCCTAAAAGATATGTCTAGGCCCATGGTGATATGTCCCACCTATGGATTTTTTGCTAGCATTCTAAGCAATAATAATGTTGTTAGCACCAAATCCACTGAAAATGATGAATGATCTATTTATAGGAATCTTCACTTTCTCCATGCATCTAATATATAAATATATTAGGGGATTAGGATTGCAATTTCTAATGGATCCTCCTATATTGGAATAGTTTAATCGTTTAATCAATATATTATATTTACCTATTAAGAAAAAAATTTCCTAAGAAACTAGTCGTTATCTTTGGACTATGGTTAGAGCCCTAATAACAATCCCTAACATGCAAAACTTCATAATGGTTCCATATTATATTTGTGGCATAAAAAAATCCTATTGCAAGGCTTGTATGTGTTAGATCATGTTGTCATTGATGCCAATAGTTTGATTGATTGATGTCAAGTGATTGATTGATTGATGATTGATGTAATGAATATCTGTTGTCCTTGATGAGAATGATAGATGTCAAGTGGAAACCAATTGATAAAGATGGATCATTGATTTGATGATAAGATGAGTCATTATTGTCTTATCATGATTGATAAGGTGCACAAATGGATGAAATCCAAAGTGGTCCCCTTATGGTGAAATCCCTCACAGGAAGACACTTTTCGGATTGAGTTATCCTAGAAGAATGGTTGGAGGACCCATTCTTGTATGTGGAATAATGAGATGAAGATCAATGAAGTTTTTGGTGAAATTATCCTAGATGGATAATACTTGTCATGCCATTTCCGGTGGTATGTGGAATGTCACATAACTCCTCATGGTTTGAGAGTTATGGCCTTATGAAGTTGGAGGACCCCCATATGAAGGCTTGAATCCCCCAAGGTCAAAGAAGTCAAAGTGACCTAAAATAAGAAATCATTATTTTAAATGATAAAGTAAAGTGACAAGTCAAGGTTTATTATTTAAATAATAAAGAGAAGTGACAAAATCAAGAAAAAATATTTAAATGATAAAATATTGGAGAACTTTCTATTTATGGCGAGATTTGCCTCACCATTGCTATCTTGTCCTTGGGTTTGTTACCATTTTTTCCACCATTATGGTTGTTTAGACCTTTCCTTTTATTCCCATCTAGCTATTGGTCACCATTTGGGTTTTTTGAAGATTGCACAGAATGTACATTCACCGACTGGGTGGGTTTGGAGGATCCTGACGAAGTTGACCCTCCAACAGATTTCGTTGCCAAGTGTGTGGAATTTACATTGGTGGAACCTACGATGCCATCGGCATGAGGTACGAGATTCTTTCTATGATCGTGACTTGTATGCGGTGCATCTGGAAGAAGGTGATATAACATCCCAAACTGAGCATATATTAAATCTAATTGTTGGGCTTTGAAGATAGCTTCTTCCTCGCTGAAGACCCTGAAGGTAGCAACATCCTTTGAGATAGGAGCACGAAAATACTTTAGGAACCATTCTAGAAGAAAGGTCAGGGGTATAAGAGTCGCAATCAACCATTTCCTCATATGCCATTCATGGATATGGTATGAGATGTGAGTGGTGGTACCTTGGCATAGACTAGACAAAATTTTGAGGCCAGCATCGTAACGAATGGGTAGTTGAAAGTGGTTGAGAAAGGCTAGCACCAACTGATGAAATGACCCATATGTCCCCCTAGGTAGCTCAATGTACCATTGTGACGCAACTCCAATGAGAGTGCATTGAAACAATCACAATCTAATAGAATCATGGTTCAAAGAATTAGATGAGCACCAAAGGTGAAAAGTAGTGACGTGCTCACCAGGGTCCTCGCCATTCTTACCTTCAAAATTTGGAATGTATGACGGAAGTTTGGTAGGGACAGAGGTCCATGTGGGATCATGACTCACCAATTCATTCATTAATTTACACAAGTCTAGCAAATTAAGCGTGGTCATAAAGGGAAGATAGGGTTGCGACACCTGGCCCCATCCTCCCACGAAAGATTGTGTGTTAGGAACTGCATTCCATCCAGAGTTATGGTGAGGAAAAAAAAATTGTCCGAAATTGTAAGGCCCTCCTCCTGGTTGATTCATATGATATGGATTGGGCATCATCTCAGTGGGAATGTTTTGATAAGGGTTATGAAAGTTTCCCCCATCCGAATTAGCTCCGAGCTGGGGGTTATGAAAATTTCCCCCAACCGGATTGGATCCAGGTTGGGGGTTGCCCAAAGTGTAAGGATGACCTCCTATAGGTGGGAACCTAGAGGATTGAAGTGAATTCGTCATGCCAAAAGTATTGGTTGGAATCAACATCGAGGAGATAGGGATATAGGGAGGAACTTGTCCGCCAGCTAGGTTGTTCCATCCAGCTATAGAAGGATTGGATACGAGGTTATGAAAAGGGGCACTTCCTATATTAGGATTCGCTTGGGGAATATGAGAACCACCAAATGGGAAAGGAGTGTAAGGAGGTGTAGTTCCCCCAAGACCAAAGCTAGCGTTAGGGCCAATCGTTGGGATGGCAGTCGAAAACTACGACGTGAAGTTAGGCATACCATAAGAAACTAGACTAGAAGCCATAGGGATGGACTGAACATTGTAACCCGGCGAGTGTCCTAAACCTCCGAAAGGGTTCGAGGTAAGAGATAAATCATTAAATACAGGATGAGCCATAGTACCAGTATAAGCCTCTGATCCTACAATTGTAGTGGTTGTAGGGGTCGAAGGGGTGCCATTAATTATAGTGGATATGGGAGTCGAAAAACTTCCAGTGTTTTAAATACTGGACTCTGTACTCATCCTTATGGAACCACAAGTCTGAAAGGTGGATGTATGTGTACCACACTTGATAACTCTACGCCTTTTAGAAGGTAAGAACTCGAAAACCGATGGTAAATGTAACAATCGACGGGACCAACGAGGAAGTTGTTCCGAATCCATGATGACTTATGACTCTACAAAATAAAAATATATCCTAAGGCCAACTAGTAGTCAAAGAACATACCAAAAATTAAAACGGCCAATATGCATGCAAAGGGGCTAAAGTGGTTGAGTGGCCTCCCTCTCTAAAGAAGGTATGTCTCATCAAAGAGGGACTTGAGAGTCCCCGCTAAAGTTTGGAGGTAACATAATCAGTTATAGGGTCCCTCGTGGGCTTAAAAACCAGTTAGTCAGATCTCCCCAGAAAGGTAATCCTCCATAAAGGTTGTGTGTTGTTCGACCCCTATCTGACCTAGGGTACAAGAAGAATAACCCCTGCAAGTAACCTATGAGATACCTAAGTCAAGCAATTAATAAACCACTATATAATTGATGCACATGCAAGAAGTCGTAAGTTTGGATCACCATATGGGTAGGGTAGAAAATCCTGAAACCTTGAAAGCATCGTCTCTCATAGACGCATGGGTACTAGAAAGATCCCCAAATACGAATAAATCCACAGAAATATCTCTAACGCTAGGTCAGTATCCAAGGGTTATCCCTTCAACTAACTTCGTGCAACCTCATGATTAACTTTGATGTGAGCGGAGCCTCCTGATATTACCAATTATACAATGGACTTCTCAACTCCCTGTCTCAAACACATATGTTGATTTAATTGCCTTGGTGAATTTTACTCACAAAATCCTATTCCAAGGCACTAAATCCTAGACTAGTTTGTGCACACTAAAAAATAAAATCGTGACTAATCAATTTTAGTTTAAAGCATAAGTTTTATTGGCCGTGATTACTCAAAAATGTATGGAAGTGAAATTCATGATGTTATGACTCTGGAAGAAAATGGATATGAATATAATGCAGAGTCTATCTTTAACTTTTCAATGAATGATATGGTAATAAAAACAGTGCAATTTTCAATTTCAACTCTGCAATTCAGAAGTAAAATGCAATCTTTCTCTAAATGAACTAAGTTAATGATAAAGACTCAAAGACAAAAATGTTGACCAATGCAAAATGCCTATTTTTTTGTATTTTCAAGATATTAAAGAGAAAATGCATGGACTTTAAAGCAACCTGATCTATAAATTCTACTGTGTATAAATGAAATAACTCAAGCAGAATACCAAGCAGCCAAGAAAACAACCCAGGGTTCAAAGACAACAAGGATGAAAAACAAAGAGAAAGACTATGCCCAAAAAATTCAACTCCCAACAGGTTTCCTGTCAACCTATAGAAACTCAATAGGCACTACAGAGGCCTAAGAAGGCTCAACAATCCTCAAAACTCACCCAACAATCACTAAACCAAGAAAACAAGCAAAAGGAAGTGGCATACGTGGTCGTTCAAGAGAACAGGGTGTATATACACATCCTGTAGTAAGACAACAAGCATGTATACGCGACTATCTAGGAATAAGGAGTGTATATGATTTAAAACAAGGCTAGGAAAAGGAAAGAAGGTTGAAAACTTAGACCCAGAGTAAACAAAATCTGTCAAGAAGTGCTACGACAAGAAACACAAAGGAAAAAGAGCAATGTAGGAAGAAAAAGTACTTCAACCATTAGAAGGAAGATCTCTCCCTAGTGGAGTCGCCAATTCTGTTACGAGGGATAAAATATCTATGGCCAAGGGTAAACCACAACAGACAGGTATGACTGCATAAATCAACTCAATTCCAACATATACTATATTAACTAATGTGAAATACAAGAAAGAGGCCTACCTCGATACAATGTTTGATGATGTTCCACCGTTGAGCACTTCGACCCAAAGCTTTATACCTGCAATAACTTCTTAACAATCGAGTAGAGCAAGTATATAGTGATGATATAAAGGGGTTAGCACATTAGATAGCATAATCCATTAATAAACATTACAAACAGGCCCATGGATAATAATCATGTATTTTCAAGATACCAATAAGACAGGAAAGTGTTGGGTATGTGTTATATTCTTTGCATGTGTGTGTGTGTGGGTGCGTCAGATACGACAACTGCGTCTGACGATAGCAGATTTTTCTATTTTTAGCTGATTTGTAAATTAATCCCGGATTAAGGGATTAGGGTTTTGGTATCTACGGAATACCTAAAAACATTGTATATATTGTATGACGAATGGTGAAATTCGATATAATGAAAATAAGAAAGGTTTTCC
>ML789161.1:26543-37861 GCA_009831015.1 Picea engelmannii | reverse complement strand
AACGACCTGTCGTGTGAATTCAATGTTTCAAACCAATGTTAATTAAAACATATCAATACATAGTTTGAAACTATTGTTCATCCAATGCAAAATCAACTTTCCAAACAATATACCAAGCATCGATTTAAAATTAAAACCCAAAAGATTTCCTCAACGCGCCCTCAAACCATTGCTATTCGACCTTTTAAACTTGCCAATGTATTCGTTGCATATTCAAATGTTTACATTCCAAAGTTTTTAGAACAATGCAATCAAGAATTTCTCATGTAATGAGCCCATAGCAATAAGAACAAAAACATATAAGACCAAATCCATCATAATACTTATAACATCAGAATAAAATCAATAAATCTTCATGCTTACAGGCTTAGCAATCAAACAGATCAAATGCGCAATCAAGGTAAGAACACGAGTTTGAAAAATATTTTGTAGTCATGCAATAAACCAGTGGTCAAGTGTCTTTTGTTAAAATCAATAAAAGACGACTGCATTCCAAACGATGAGAAAGGTATTTTCACACTTTCAGTTGTGAAAATCGAATCGAAATCAAAATGTAATTGTCGCAAAAATGAAACAAATGTCTAGTAGCACAATGCGACAATGATTTGTCGTAATGAGATAAGGGGTGTAGGCATCTTTTTTGAGAGCAATCAAAAAAATTGAGTTGGCTTCCAACAAACACAGGAAACAATGGAACATTCCTCTCATCCCAGAAATGTACGGAAATGATAGAAAATGGAGATGAGGCAACTTGACTTCATGATATCGATCTACAATAGGAGTAGGTCTTCAAACAGGTTGCGATACCATTCTCGACAACACAAGTATTCCAATAGAGGATGAACACATTAAATAACCACTCACACAACCATATCAAATATCAACACACTGATGTTTTGACGTGGTAAAACCCCTACGGGGAAATGTCCACGACCCCAACCAATGCGACCACTTGGACCAGTTTATTAATGCAAAATAAAAAGATTACATAGAGATTTTACAAGAGATTTTCTCACAATAGATCATCATAAAATGACCCTCCATGCACTTTAAATATAGATCATGGACCAATCGTATTTTAAGCCATGGATCAATGGTAATTAATATCAAGGAGAATATGAACCGTTGGATCACTCTATGTTGGGAACATATCACAATCGTCGGATTTCCTAACTACAAATGCATACTAATGCATACTAAAGAAACACACTTTTACCTAATGACACATTAGAACAAGTAGATCTTAACTAACTCATAAGTGTTTAAATATCCTAACAATGTTGTTGCAACTCATGTTGTTGCAACTTCCATTGTTGCAACTCCCTTTTTCGCAACTCCTTTGTTGCAATTCCCATTTCTACAACCCCTTAAACAAAACTCCTTTGCTACAATTCTTGTTTCTGCAACTTTCTTTGTTGAAACTATCATTGTTGGAACTATCGTTGCTGTAATCCTCGTTGTTGCAACTCCCTTTGTTTCAATTTTTATTGATATAGCTCCACTTGCAACTCTCCTTCATTTTGTGACTCTCTCCCCTCTCATTTTTCTTGTTGCAACTCTGCTTGTAGCTTTACTTTAAATTTTCAATTTGTTCTCACACCTTTCATCTGCACCACTGATGTTTCAATTCCCATATACACCACCAAGGTTGTAACACAAGTTGTTGCAACTCCATCTCCACAATTCCCATTGATGTGATTCTTTTTGCAACATTCACTTTATGCATGTTGTCATTACTGCACTTCCAGTGGATAGAACCAACAAGGTCGATGCTAAAATTCCAGCTAAGCCCATTGATGTGACTCTGGTCCAGCCACTACAACTACACCAACACCATACTCATACAACCACTTGAGGTAAGAAGAGATAGTTACGAGTTCCAATAAGAATGTGTAATGAACAATTGCAATGGCATGTGTTATATTATCATTCCACTATAATCGATACCTTACACCATCATTTCCACATATTTGACCTTTCACTCTCATTACCATATACACCATCATTATTTCCTCAATTTGAAATTCCCTAATCGATAAACAACCATTTCCCATGCAAACACAAGAAATCAGAGTTATCAAAAAGAAGGAACCATTGGGGGTTCATTGATAACAGGGAACCTACAAGAACATTTTTACTCGAGGCCTAAAACCACATTAGAGAAATTATGCAACATGCCATCTTGATGGAATATGTGCAATACCCACAAGGGTATGATGATGAAGTATCTCTATAATTCGCATTGAATTTAAAATATGAACACTCCATGGTATCAAGTACTTAGGTAGAATTCATCGAGGAGATAGTGGCGAAATCCATAGGTTTACCATAGATAGGGGAGAGATGGTACACCAAAAGGACCTCCTAGCCTAAAATTCTATGGCAGATCCTTGATCCTAGAGATGCCTAAGTGAATAAAGGCACAAGATTCGAAAAATAATCCTTACCACACCCATCACAAGATGTGGCTATATTCGTGCAATGATACTTCACCTATGAAGGTCATTATGGGTTCATCTATCCCTAACATATCCAACTTATGGATCATCTCCTACATAACCAACCCATTAATATGCTATAATTCATCCAAACGTTGTTTTATATGTTGTGAATGCTTAGGGAATTCTTGGTATGGCTTCTATGATATGGTTTAGTTTGGATGATTTGGTTGATGGAGTGAGTAGTACTCTTGTGATTCAGTGGTGACATGATTGCTATGATATACTAGTTGTTTATACATAATTGAGATAGCATTTATATTGATTTGTTTTGGAGCATGAGAAAGATATTGGAGAGCTTGGATGTGTTGTGACTGGATGGTGGTTAGATTGGACAGTTAGAGATATAAGAGAATGATATATTGATTGCAGAGACTCTGAGTTGATCTTGAAGGACAAACACTAACAACTCAGAAGGTATACGTAGGTTAATGTATATACTGGCCGCGTGTATATGCGGGCTATAGTGAGCCAGGGTGCATACACATGTTGGCTGCACTACTGACAGGTCACGTACCTATTGACAGATTGATATTTTTTGAGGATTGTTGCCTCATCTCAGTTGGTACTGAGGGTGTAATATGAGTCTTGCTTTATAGAGTTGGTTCTCTTGTAGAGTTTTACTCTATTCAGTTGTTGTTGGAAAACCCCCCGATTGTTGTCCATAATAAAAAGAAAAATTGTACACACATCTTGTGTTCTTTGTGTTCCTTGTGGTGATGACTTGATGATGATATATTGCTGATATATGTTCACATCTAACTGGTTATAAATAACAATAATTGGTAATGACTAAATATTGAATATTAACTAAGGTGTTTTGTGTAAGAGGGAAGTTTTTGGAAAAAGAGCCCCGCACCCATTCACCCCCCCTCTAAGTGTGGTAGGTGTGTACAACAATTGGTATCAAAGAAAGCCTTCACTACAAGACTTAACAAGATTGAAGGATATCCATAGACACAAATGGGTGATGAAGTTCCAATCCTTGATGAGGAAAACTATTCTACTTGGAGAATAGAGATGAGAATACATTTGAAGGAAATGGGAGCAACTATTTAGAAGGAAACCATTGGTGGATCAGTTTCATTGAAGAACAAATCAAATTTTGGAGCTCAAAGGGAAGGAAAGAAGAATGATGCATTCGCTCTCAAGACCATTCTTAGTGGACTCTCAAGCCCCATCAAATAAATCATGAGACAATGCACTTCTGCCAAGGATCTATGGCTAAAGCTAGAGGAAACATATCAAAGCAAGAAGGAGAAAGAAGATATTGAAGATCACTCCATCAAGATCACTAAAGGTAAAGAATATCCAAAAAATCTTGAATGCATTATTTCTAAATGTGAGTTTGGAAACATTTCAAGTGAAGATAAAGAATCAAGTGATGATAGCACGAAGGAAGATCTTGAAGACATTTCAAATGAAGGCAAAGAATTATGTGTTGGTATTGGCAAAAAGGAAGATAGTGAAGATATTTCAAATGAAGGTAAAGAACCCTCAAAAACCCTTGATTGCAATGATGATGATGAATTTTTCTCTACAAGTGAAGAAGAAGATATAGAAACAATTTTTGTAAAGTTTGATGGTAATTATCCCATGAAAAGAATAGAAGAAAATCTATTAAAACTTCAAAAGGAAGTTGAAGAGGGTTTATATAGATATAGAAGTGATCATTATTATATAGACTATAACTATCTTTTGGATAACACTAAGAAGTTTCTTAGGAGGAATCTAAGGCACATCTTGAAGTTAAAAGAAATGATCAAAGAACAAGAAGAGGGCAATAAGACTCAATTAGAAGAAAAGGAAGAAGAGATCACAAGACTAAAGAATGGAAAAGAAGATATGAATGTAGATGATGAGAATAGAAAAAGTTTTGAAACCATTGTCCATCTCAAGACCCAAATTGAAGAAGCCAAAATAATAGAGGAACTATTGAAGAATCAAATAAATGAAAAGGAAGAGTCATGTTGTAAGTTAGAAGCTGAAATTGTTGACCTTAGAAAGAAGGTGGAAAAGTCAAACAAATTCTTGAATAGCTCATGAATCTTGGATGAGATCTTGGAAAGTCAAAGATCATCATGTGATAAATCAGGTCTTGGATACAAAGGAGAATATACACATGTTGAAGCAAGCACCTCAAAGAAGCATGAGGTAAGTCCATCAAACAAGGAAGACAATGTTGCAAAACAACCATCTACGCAAGGCAAAGAAAATTTCAAAATAACAAAGCAAGGAAAACATCAAGAAGCTATTCTTGGGACACCAAAACAAAGATATGAAAGTATTTTTCATGGGCATTGTTATTCATGTAATGGATATGGTCACAAATATTTTGAGTGTAGATCTTATGAAAGGAGATATAATGGAATATTTTATAACACCATGAGGTGTTGGATATGTGATCAAGTAGGACACATTGTTGTTCATTGTAACACCATGAGATGTTACAGCTATAGTGGATTTGGCCACAAATCCTAGGAGTGTTGGAACACAAGAAGAAAGTCCATGATGAGGACTTCACATAGCATGGCTAGAAGAAGGAATGAAGTAAGAAAGGGAGACATATTTGAAAAGATGGATGCTCAGAGCTCAAGTTCTGAGAAGCAGGAACCTCTACCAAAGTGGGTGAAGAAGATAGAACAGCCAGAACATGATGAAAGACTGAAGGGAAGCTCAAGTAAGTCATCTACTGAAGCATACGCAGGTGATAGTGGTATCAGTCATGTACATATGCAGGTTGACCTTGTATAGGTCGCGTACATAAGCGAGCTGTTGTGCAGCAGGACGCACATATGTAGTAAAGCCTTGGGAAAAAGGCAATGCACATGGGTTAATGCTTGATGTGATAGTATAACTCTATGTTGCAGGTTCTGACATTGTTTATTGCAGATTATGACACTATTTGCTGCAGGTTTTCATGGTTCTATGTTAGATCATGTAAGATGACGATGTAAAATAAATCTTGAGTGCATGGCACTAACCCATGAGTATGGTTTGATGTTGATCTGTTGGAGTACATGGATGGTACATATTTGAGTTTCATTGATATATCTTATGATATATTATTGGAAGCATATGATGGATATCATGTTGCATGCATTTTGCATGTTGTTGGGCTACATATTGAGACATGTAGTTAGTGAAGTTGATGAGATGATCATGTTGTACATTACTGATGATCTATAGTTGATGCATGATTGGTATACTAATAGAGGAACCTACTAGTAGGTTGATTGGCACATGTTTTATGAAGGATTTGGCATACATGTATGGGATTCATCATTTTGTGGTATTGGTGCATGGTGGTGTACATGTTTTGGTACACTTATACATGGAATATGCTTGATGATACTATGTTATTGGTATTACTCAATTAGCACAACAATTGGTATTTGTTTGATACATGGTTATGGTACTTGGTTCATGATGGAGACATATCATGAGTGATATGACACATGGTTGGAATATTGGTAGATGAACATGGTTGATGTACATGGGTGTTGTGCATGGTGGGCACATTTTGGTACATGATGTACTTGGTTGATATATTTCTCATGATTCTTTATTTCATTGTTGACATATCTTTTGCTTCATGATGCTTGGTATAGCATGAGTTTGATGCATGAACAGGTCCAAGGATTGTTATGTGGTAGCACATTGTTCATATCGCAGAGAAGATAGGGGAGACATACCCATTGGGGGAGTCATTCTTCTTCCCATGATTCTAGGAGGAGATATTTATTAGATGCATACCTAGAAAAAGAGCCCTATATTTGAAGAAAGTGCACATAGGCATAATCCCAGGAGGAGAGATGGTCACAGGGGGAGTATGTTCGATGTAATTTAAGAATTACATCAGAGTGATATCCCTTGTTCAAAATGGGAGAGATTATTCAGAGGAATATCAAAGCCACTCAGACAGGGGGAGCAACCCGAAGGAAAGTTCAAGCAGGGGGAGCATCCCCAAGAGGAGAATGGCCCTTTTCCATTTATGTCAAAGGGACAGTGATAATCACATTAATGTGATTGATGTCAATTGATGGGGAGAGATTGATGTGGAGAGATAGCCACATTGACTATTGATGTAGAGAATGCCTCATCTACATGTTGACATCAATAATTGGTTATTGGTGTTGACATCAATGTTGGTATTGCCATCAATGCCAAAGGGGGAGATTGTTGGATCATGTTGTCATTGATGCCAATGGTTTGATTGATTGATGTCAAGTGATTTATTGATTGATGATTGATGTAATGAATATGTATTGTCCTTGATGAGAATGATAGATGTCAAGTGGAAACCAATTGATAAAGATGGATCATTGATTTGATTATAAGATGACTCATTATTGTCTTATCATGATTGATAAGGTGCACAAATGGATGAACTCTAAAGTGGTCCCCTTATGGTGAAATCCCTCACGGGAAGACGCTTTGCAGATTGAGTTATCCTTTGAAGACGCTTGTATGTGGAATAATGAGATGAATATCAATGAATTTGTTGGTGAAACTATCGTAGATGCATAGTACTTGTCATTTCATTTCCATTGGTATGTGGAATGTCACATAACTCCTCACGGTTTGAGAGTTATGGCCTTATGAAGTTGGAGGACCCCCATATGAAGGCTTGAAGCCCCCAAGGTCAAAGAAGTCAAAGTGACCTAAAATAAGAAAACATTATTTTAAATGATAAAGTAAACTGACAAGTCAAGGTTTATTATTTAAATAATAAAGAGAAGTGACAAAATCAAGAAGGAATATTTAAATGATAAAATATTGGAGAACTTTCTATTTATGGAAAGTGGTTAACCCTAAAATAAGGAAAATAGGTTAAGTGACCTAGAAATGGGTTAAGTAACCTAGAGATGGGTTAAGTGACCTAGAGGATGAAAGTATAAATAAGATAGCTATGGTCTCTTGTAGATCATCCCTTTTGTAGATCAATGGAGAGCTTCTTGTGGAGTATTGATTTAGAGCTTCTTGTGAGAGCATCTTTGTTGTGGATCTCTTAAGCATGATTGAATATATATTATGAGGAAGAAAGCGAGAGGAGGATCTCATGGACGCATCAAAGTTTTGGAAATGTCGGAGATCTTGACGGAAAAAGTCTCGGAGCTTCAAAAACCCTAGTTTTTGAGGTATATGCGGGTTGTAATGGGCCAGGGCATGTACACATGCAGGCTGTATGAGGACAGGGCATGTACAATGGATGTAATGATGAAGACTTGTGTTTGAGCTAGTGCCAAGCTCTTGGATGATGAGGCAGATTCCAGATCTGCATTATATGGGCACAGATCTATCAATGAGACACTGGTATGGTTACATTATTGTTTTGATGGATACTATTGTTTGATATGTTGTGAATGCTTAGGGCATTCTTGGTATGGCTTCTATGATATGGTTTAGTTTGGATGATTTGGTTGATGGAGTGAGCATTACTCTTGTGATTTAGTGGTGACATGATTGCTATGATATACTAGATATTTATACATGATTGAGATAGCATTTATATTGATTTTTTGTGGAGCATGAGCAAGCTATTGGAGAGCTTGGATGTGTTGTGACTGGTTGGTGGTCAGATTGGATAGTTAGAGAAAAAAGAGAATGATATATTGATTGCAGAGAATCTGAGTTGATCTTGAAGGACAAAACCTAACAACTCAAAAGGTATATGCAGGTTGATGTATATAATGGCCACGTGCATACGCGGGTTGTAGTGAGCTAGGGCACGTACACACGTTGGTTGCACTACTGATAGGTCGCGTACCTATTGACAGATTGATATATGTTGAGGATTGTTGCCTTATATCAATTGGTGCTGAGGGTGTAAGTTGAGTCTTGCATTATAGAGTTGGTGCTCTTGTAGAGTTGTACTCTATTCAGTTGTTGTTGGAAAACCCCTGGATTGTTGTCCATAATAAAAAGAAAAATTGTACATACATCTTGTGTTCTTTGTGTTCCTTGCGGTGATGACTTGATGATGATATATTGCTGATATATGTTCACATCTAACTGGTTATAAATAACAGCAATTGGTAATGAGTAAGTATTGAATATTAACTAAGGTGTTTTGTGTAAGAGGGAAGTTTTTGGAAAAAGATCCCTACACTCATTCACCCCCCCTCTAAGTGTGGTAGGTGTGTCCAACAGTATGGTGGTTATGGACCATATGAATGTTTCATTAACCAGAAAATATATGGGTAGTGTCTCAAAAACTAGTGTGGAAAACCTCGTGATGGTTCCATATGACCATTGATAAGTCCTTGATACCCATCTATAATGAATAAAATCTCCTAATGGTGTATGTATCCCACTTAGTTGCTAAATATCCCCTCTAAAGGGTATGTATAATGGTACAAGTCCTCCTTTTGTTCCATCAACACTAGAATCCCCATTTAAGTCATATGGCCCTTCTTTTATATTCTTAACCATGATTGAGACCCCAAGATCCATCCCTAGTATGAAAAACTTCCCATAGGAACTCATATCCCATTTGGAGATAAAATATCCATTTTAGAGGGCCCATGTGGTGTTTTGAGGCCATGTTCATGGACCATATCCTTAAATTGTTTGTATTCAACACGGGGCCCTTTATTTCTTATCATTACCATTTTCAAGACCCCAATATTGATCCTTGGTGCATAAAACCTCCTAATGATAGTTTCACAATCGAAGGCCAAATATCCCCTCTAAAGGGCTTCTATAGTGGTTCAAGGACTAGTTCATGGCTCATGATCCTTGAAAGATTCATTTAGCTCCTAAGAACCATTATTTTCTCCCATGACCATGGTCAAGGTCAAGGTCCCAAGGGTTGATATTATGGTAGCTACGAGAGGTATGTACCTCCACATGTAAACCTGACAAGGATAGAATACTCCAGGAAGCAATTGTGTCTATCCATAGTAGTACATAACTACAATCCAGTGGTACACTACCACACCAAGTAACACGCGAGTACTTGATCAACAACGTATAGTCACGAACAATGGAACACATCCACCACAGTAGTATACATCTACTGTCATATAGTCTTCATAACAATCATCTGATATCAACCTGCACAGAAACAATGTTATGATATAAACCGAATCATATGGGCCAATCTTTCACTCACATCTGTGAGATCTGAAAGAATATCTTCCCTCAGAGTAGAACAATGAGATATCTGGACTATTCTTTTCAAGCAAGGAAGAATAATTGTCTTGTCTTCTGAACCTAGACCATTCCCCACCCTGGGCCATTCTTCCTACACTAATCAAAGTGCACCCTGGAGAGAATGTATAAAACCTAAGGAATTCTTGTCCCTGATTTCTGAGCCCGGACCATTCCCCACCCTAGGCCATTCCTCCTACACTAATCAAAGTGCACGCTGGAGAGAATGTATAAACCCTAAGGAATGATTGTCTGGACCATTTCCTCTGTTAACCACAAGAGGAAAGACTATCCTATATCAACCTCCAAAATAGACCATTCCTCATGTTAACCACAATGAGAAATCGTTGTCCGGAGAGGTGGGCCAGTCTTCTTGAGTAACCCTCAAGAAGAGAGACTTTCCTAGACCACTCCCCATGTTAACCACAATGGGAAGTCATTGTCTATGATACATCAACAATCTGGACCATTTCCCATGTTAACCACAATGGGAAATCGTTGTCCGTCAGAAATCTCAATCCACTTTTTGAACTGGAAAGGAAGCTGCTCATCCTAGACCATTCTTCAAACTGAAAAATGATTGTCCATAAATCAATACATATCAGTGCTCCCTCCCAACTTGGAAGTCATCTCTCCGTTTTTCAATAAGGAAGTTGTCTCCACGAGCTCCAGCTTGAGTACGCAAACTCTTTCATTTTGGATAGAAGCTTTACCAAAATGTCTATTTATCTGCTCATCTGTGGAGATATGTAATGGAGAACCTCTTTCTCCTTTCTGAACTTCATCACGAATAATGTAATGCTTGACTTCAAATGTACTTCATTATGGAGCACTGGTTTTCTCTGAATGCTTCATGTAGCTTTGATCAATAAAGTATATCATTGTTGGAACACTGGAACATATCCATGTGGCACTTCTTCTGTCATTATGAGATCTGCTCTACTGAGTAATCATCTTGATACAATACAGATAATCTTCACCATGCTTCTGCTGTGCATTGGAGGTTCTTCACCAAGTTATCTTCTTTCATCTGTATATAAGGGTCTCTTTCTAGTATGCCTCAAAGTCTTCAGGTTGTTCTTCATATGCTCTTTGTTCAATTGCTCTGGAGAACAGCCTTTGCATTCATCTTGATGTAGCACTCCAAGAATGGTATGGAGGGAGCACTGATATGTATTGATTTATGGGAGGGAGCACTAATATGTATTGATTTATGGACAGTCATTTTTCAGTTCGAAGAATGGTCCAGGATGAGCAACTTCCTTTCCAGTTCGGAAAGTGGATTAATATTTCTGACGGACAACGATTTCCCATTGTGGTTAACATGGGAAATGGTCCAGATTGTTGATGTATCATAGACAACGACTTCCCATTGTGGTTAACATGGGGAGTGGTCTAGGGAAGTCTCTCTTCTTGAGGGTTACTCAAGAAGAATGGCCTGCCTCGCTGGACAATGATTTCTCATTGTGGTTAACATGAGGAATGGGTCATTTTGGAGGTTGATACAAGACAATCTTTTCATAGAGGAAATGGTCCAGACAGTCATTCCTTAGGGTTTATACATTCTCTCCAGGGTGCACTTTGATTAGTGTAGGAGGAATGGCCCAGGGTGGGGAATGGTCCAGGCTCAGCAATCAGGGATAGGCATTCCTTAGGGTTTATACA
>ML789161.1:6392-20439 GCA_009831015.1 Picea engelmannii | reverse complement strand
TATATATATATATATATATATATATATATATATATATATATATATATATATATATATATAATTCTATTGATTCTTCCTTTCTAGGATATTAAATTATATATGTATAAAGGTGATACTTAATATAATATTCAATTCCATTTCCTTTAATATCAAATATCTATCCTATCTTTTAGAAGTCCAGACATGGATCTTTCCATTTTATATAATAATATTATATAATATCATTATATAATATCAAATATAAAATTACAAGTCAAATATCAAATTTAACAAGTATTGTATGACAGCGTAGTCCCTGTCAGGCTGGACGCGGAGTAAACGTGTGGGTAGGAAGTTGCAGTACACGTGGTATTCCTGAATTAGTTTTATTTGAAATTTATCAAAAATTATTAATGTTTGGTACAAACCAATGCAACCTAGCAATTATGGAGTGGTGTGTAGGTGAAGTCGCGGGTTCATCTTATTTAACAGTTATTTCATATACAATTTGTAGCTAACAATTTCGTCATATACATGAGACTGAGTAATTTATAGAATATCATAACATTGTATGAAGATTTTGATGTTGAGGGTGTTCGGTGATATACCTTTTGCACCAAACAGTTCCGTGATATACATTTAACGATTATGTCATATACATGAGACAATAATTTATAGAATATTATAACATTGTATGAACTGAGCTGCCCTGAGGGGAAACCAGCTCAGCCACCCGAATCACTTCATAACTGAAGTGTAGACTGTTACTAATGCAAAAAGAGTTCAAAACTATGGCCCGTAAGGGTGGCCGTTACAAGTGTGGAAAGTGTAGACAACATAACTATAGTAACCATGGAAAAATGCATGAAAGGTCGACATGCATATGACAAAATAGCAGAGGAAAACAATAGACAGATCACCGGTATGGGTTGTAGTGCCCTGACGGGGCAATGCAGAAGGAATTTTTTTTTGTCTCGCTAGGAGGAGGTGGCTCCTCATTGACTGTTGTATGGTTCAGTTGCATGGTGTTGTCCGTTTGTGATGGCACATACTCTTTCTTCTGTTCTAGTGCCAACACTGGTGCAGAGGTTGTTGTTGGTTGGGTTGTTGTTGCTTGGCCTGCCTTTGGTGGGAGGTGATCAACATCCTGTAACGTGGAGAGCAATTGCAGAAGTTGAGAGGCTTTGTTGTCCAGGGCCTTTAGGAGGAACCGGAGGTCATCCATCTTCCGACGCAGGTCGAACACCAGGCTCTGCACCAGGGCAAGGGACACAGCAAGGGGCGGGAGAGAAGCGGTAATTTGAGTGGACTGTGGTAGGGACAATGAGGAGGTGGTTGAAGAGGAGGAGGATAGCAATGAGGGAGTAGACGGGGGACAGATGACCAGGTGGGGCCGGTTTGGCTAGTAGGTTGACCCGCATTTCGACTTCCCTCGTAGTCGGGGCATATTCAGGACAGTGGGAGAGTGAAAATGTGTCAGCAACAGAGTAGGATAGGACAAAAGAAGAGTAGGGAAAGGCTAGGCAGGAGGTGAAGCTCTGAGAAGAAAAACCAGGACAAGTGTTTTGTGCAAAATTGACATGGGTTTTCAGGTTGTCGGGGTGCTGGAATCAAAATTGGGCTTTTGTTGTTCCGTGGTCTACAAATAGCACGGACACTTCTGCAATATACAAATTAACAAGCGGTCTTGTGGATTATTTGAATTTTTGGATCATGGGTTTTGGGGCTGTCGTGCTCAAAATCGGGCTTCTGTTGTTACCCGAATAAGTTTTCCTTTTTACATATGCTGGTGGACAAAAAAAGAAAAAACAATAGTACTAACATCTGTTACATAGGGTGGTGAACATAAGTATGGAAACAATGGCATTCCTGAATTAGTTTTCTTAAAAAGAGTGCTTTATTGACTTAGCTAGTTTTTGGATCGCGGGTTGTCGGGTTGGGGACATGTTGTTTCGTGGTCTACAAATAGCACCTAGACTTCCGCAATATACAAATTGACAAGCAATTTTGCGGACTAGTTGAATTTTTTTATCGCAGGTTGTCAGGCTGGCGGGCTGAAAATCGAGCTTTTGTTGTTCTGTGGCCTACAATAATAAAATATGTGATTTGATGAAGTAGATATATAGAGGCTACATGGAAGATTTATCCCTGGTTTTCGGGGTTGTGAGATGAAAATTGTGCTTGTGTTGTTCTGTTGCCTACAAATAACATCGAGAGTTCCGCAATATACAATTTGAGAAGTTGTTTTGAGGACTATTTGAAATTTATGGATAGCGGGTTGTCAGACTGGCAGGCTGCAAATTGGGCATCGGTTGTTCTGTGGTCTACAAATAGCACCTAGAGTTCTGCGATATACATATTGGCAGTTGGACTTGCAGATTACCTGAAGTTGAAGTCGCTCGTGTCGAATAAGAAAATTGAAATAATAAACCGAATAACTTATTTTTGTATCGATAAAATAATTTATAATTAAATAAAGCAAGTTTAGCATTCTGAAATCAATTTTCCTTTTTACATATGTTGGTGGACAAAAAAAGAAAAAAAAATAGTACTGACGTCTGTTACATAGGGTGGTGAACATAAGTATGAAAAAAATTGTGTTGCAGAATTAGGCGGGTTATCGGGATGCGGACCTTAAAGGTGGGATTTTGGTGTTCCTTGTACTACAAATAGCAGGTAGAGTTCTGTGATATACATATTGAAAATCAGACTTGCGGAGTATTTGAATTCGGAGAGGCTTGTGTCGAATAAGCAAATTGAAATAATAAACTCAATAACTTATTTTAATATCAATAAAATCATTTATAATTAATTAAAACAAGTTTATCATTTCCGAATTAGTTTTTCCTTTTACATATGTTGGTGGAAAAAGAAAGGATAAAAAAAAAATAGTACTGATGTCTGTTACATAGGCTGGTTAACATAAGCATGAAAAAAAAACCGTTCCCGAATTAGTTTATTTAAAAGAGCGGGTTCTTGAGTTGACTAGTTTTTGGATTGCGGGTCTATGTCCTACAAATAGCTCTGATAGTTCTACGATATACAAATTGACAATTGGAGTTGCAAACTATTTGAATTTTAAGGGGCTTGTGTTCAAAAAATTTAGCATTCGCGAATCAGTTTTCTTTACATAGGCATACATGGCGGTCGACAAAAGGACCAAATAGATAGCATTCGCGAATTAGTTTTCTTTAAAACAGGCACTCATCGACACAAGAAACTAAAATTTATGAAATTATAGGTTCGTGGAGACCAGAAACTATACATAGAAAATACGTAACTATGTGTACATACTCTCTATGAAATTTTACGAACACATAAAAGCAGGAAAAAAACTAGCATTCCTGAATTAGAGCATGGAGGGAACCCTGAATCGAAACTTGTCCAGTTTTTGGATCGCGGGTTCTCGGGCTGGGGACCTGAAAATGGAGCTTTTGTTGTTCCATGTCCTGCTGCCAACGTCTGTTACAAAGGGTGGTGGACAAAAGGACCAAATAAATAGCATTCTCGAATTAGTTTTCTTTAAAACACTGGCTATTGGATACAAGAAATTGAAATGTATCAAATTATAGGTTCCTGGAGAGCATAAATTACACATACCAAATATGCATTTTTTTAAATACCACCCACAGTTCGGCGATATACAAATTGAGAAGCGGATTTGTGAACTATTTAAATTTTAAGGGCTTTTGTGGCAAAAGTATGAAGCACGGGTGGTAAAGATCCAACAAATGACATATTGTCTAGACGTTTGAGTACAAAAAAAGTAGCGAACACAATTTCATGACATTTATATAAAAAATAATGAAACCTGTTAGATCTTTCTGTAAATTTAAAGAAACACACACACACACACACACATATATATCTGAAAGATGATATATCAAATTTGAGTCAGTGATTTATTTCATACTTTATTTTGAAAATAACCAGGCTGGAGAAAAGATGCATAGGACAAAAAGAGAATTGAGATAAATTAAACAAAATGTCTTCACATTCAGCATGGTTGAAGATAAAAATCTAGGAACACGTAAATATATAAGCAGACAAAAGAATAGTTTTATTTGGAGTATATGAAAAAATAAATAGTTTGTTACATATCCCTGGAAATGTTAATGCATTTGTCATATAGACTGGGATTGGGGCTCCCGCGGACCATAACAAAAATATGTACAAGAAATAGGACTGTGGAAAGGAGTTGGACACGGTAGAATGTAATACCTTAAAAGTAGAAATGGAAAGATCATTTTTTAGCTATAAATTTCTACTCAGAGAAGTTGGAATAACTGAATTGACAAAGAAAGAACTATGCATTTCCCTGTTGGATTTGGGAAATGACCCACTTCAAGTTCTCTTCAATATAATTTCTCAAAGGGGCGACATTGATGTCATTGTGGATTTGAATGTTGAAAACTTCATTTTCTAATTCGCTTAGATCAATTGAAAGTTTGCACAGAGTTTCATCGATGTCTGCATTCTGTACTGAATACCGGACTAGCCAGTTGTGCACCTCTTGTTCATGATATTCAATAATGTTGTAAAAAAATTCTAAAGACAAGGCTTTCAAATTATCAACTTGTTTATCTAAAGCTTGCTTCGTTGACGCCAGTGAGTTGAGGATTAAGTTGGGGTCCTGGAAGCCGTTTGTGTTTCCTGCTAAGTCTATTTTGGTGAGCTTTGTCAATAATGTTTCTTTCTTTGATATTGCTTGCTCACATGAATGGACGATGACATACAGATTTTTCACTTTCTCTTTCCAGCATGCTTCTAGTTGAGTCAGCCATTTATTGGAAGGGAGATCATGTTCTCTTCTTCTAGTCTCTACCATGTTGTTGACATGAAAGGCAAAAGGGATGACCGTGTGCACATAGAAACTTTCTTCATTTTTTAAATCCATCTGCAAAAGTATGAGCAAGTTATGTGCCCTGCTGCCCAGGGAATCCATATTTTGTGATGTTTCGCAGGCCTTCGTAATCAATTCCATTCTTTTGTTGATATTTTTCTCGACATATCCTCTACAGAATGCGAGGAAGCTAGAGGACCCTTTTAGATTTGTTACAGGACTACACGTAGTAGTAGGCATTGCTATTCGCAAAGAACTGTGAAGCAATGACATAGGAAACACAACTTCCTCTAATGCGTTTCTTTAGTCTGGCATTTTCGACTTCAATGAGTCCAACGGAACCATGAAGAGAATCTCTGATTTCCATGTGAAGTTGAGAGATTTTGGATGCCTGCATATTGGCAAGGTCAAGTTCTGAATGATGTATTCTTTGGTTGTTATTTACATCTTTTTTTCAATGATTAATTTTTTTGATTCGGATTCAAAAAAAACATTCTGGAATACGAAGGATTCATCTTCATCAAAAATTAGGGTATCAACCATGTCCATTGAGAAGGTAGGCTGAATTCCATCTGTGGGCTGATCAAGGTTGCAGAATATGCTTTCCAGATCAGTGTCAAGATCCATGTTTTCACTGTAAGTTTCGGGCTGCTCCGCCTCCCCTGCAATTCTTTTTCCCTTCTTTTGCACAGGAAGGTCATGAGGAAGATGTTCACTGTATTTCTACAAAACTGTTGTAGAGATGGTGCCGGTACTTTTTCGAAACGTTGATTTTCTCCAGATGTTGCTTGAAATGAAGAACTAGAGGGGGCAATATAATCCCTTGGAAACATTTCTTCCATGCATGCGAATAGAAAATATCCTCATTAATGACAATGTCTATGCGTGATGTATGATGAACTGTTAGAAGTAAAGATTAATTATTGCATACTTAGAAGTGCGAAGGTGGCAGTTACGACGAAGAACATTTAAGGAGTGAAGGTTTCATGAATGAACCAAGGTGGCGGTGTGCGAATGACATTCCATGGTATTTCAAATTAAGACTTGGAAGAGATTGGAGGTTTCCAAAAGGAAGCAAGATGGCGGCATGCGAATGACATTCCATGGCGTTTGAAATTAAGACTGGGAAGGGATAAGAAAATCCTTCGCATAAATTGCATTGATGGAATAACTTCTCGAGCCTTGCGCACATCAATGACAACTTAGATGGTGCCTGTATGATGACCTGTTAGCATTAAATATATATATATATATATATATATATATAAATTATTTCTTATTATGCAGATATGCGAAGGTGATGGGCGTGAGGAAGAGCAAGCAAGGAAGGAATGGCCAAGTGTGAAAGTGCATAATGAAACTGATGAGTTTACAATGCTAAAGTTGCATGAGTCGGAATTGTTCAGCGAAGCAATGTACGGATGTCATTCCATACTTTGCCACTTTCGGGATGGCGGGTTCTTGGATGGGCGAGCTCAAAAAAATGCCTCTATTGTTTGGTGTTCTACAAATAGAACACACAGTTCCGCGATATACAAATAGACAAGGGGACTTGCGGGTTGGCTTATAGTTTATAGACCATTGACAGTTTCTGGATCGAAGGTTCTTGGGATGACGGGGTCAAAAACGGGGCTCTATTGCTAGGTTACTTACAAATGGCTTATGACAATAATTTAACAAGTGGGTTTGCATTCTGGCCGGCTCAACATTCGACTCCAGGGTTGGCGGGATCCCATAAATGAGCAATACATATCAAATATGCACAGATCCCTTATTCCATACTTAGCCACTTATTTGGATCATGGACTTGGCTCTGTCTGACTCCCAATGCATATTTCATAATTCATGTGCAACACCAACTCTGTGGTTACCAGATTGGTGTGTGTAGAAACGAGGAAAAATTAGATATGTACCTTTATTAAGTATCGACATCAGATTTTATACACCATGTACCCATATCGCATTCCATACTTGCGGGTTCTCGGGCGGGAGGGGTCAAAAAAAGCCTTATATTGTTCCATGTTCTACAAATAGCACATACAGTTCCACGATATACAATTTGACAGGTGGAATTTCGGGGTGGATGAGATTTTAGACGCCATTATTTGGATCGCGCACTTGTGAGCTGCACAATATGCCTCTAATGTTTCATGTCTTGCGAATAGTCATTATGGTTGGGCGATATAGAAATTCACAAGTGGACTTACGGGGTGGTCGGCCCAACATTGCATCTGTTGGATGGCGGATGTGCAGGGTAGTTGCCTCTACACGCAAAACAAAAAAAACAAAAAAAAAACATAGCTGCAAATCAGTTTGACAAACACAGAGAAAGTAAACAAAAAACTGTTTACTGTGGAACACGGGCAGGAAAAGGGTGCACCTTTGCATGGTTTGGTCTACATGTGTGGGTAGGAGTTCTTTGCGTCCTCTTATTTTCCTATCTGTTTCTATAAACAAAAGTACAAAGAAAAACGAATATGAACATAAGTTCAGATGCTAAGAAAAAGGAAACTACTATGTACATATACAAAAAAAAAATAGAATACGTTGAATAGAGTCAGAAATAGTTTTTAGGAGGATGTACCTTTTTTTTTTTTTCCTATACAATGTAAATTTTATAATTCGAGTAGAACACTGTCTAAAGCAATGTGTGTACAAATCAAAGATACATATATGCTTTAAAACATACAAATATGAGTTTGCAATAACTTTGATGTATATGTCATAATTCAAGTGCAATACTAATTGTATCGTGATCAAACCAATATGTGTCTAAGACAAACATACTGTATTAAGAAATGGGCACATTGGACCAGACATGGTCAATTAGTGCATTTTGCAGATGGACTGTGTTGTTCATAAGAAAGCGGAGACTTTATTTGCACATGTAGTTTTCCAATTCTTTTGTTCTGCCAGTATTTTGTAGCATATCTATATTGAAGTCTCCGACAAGTACAATGGGTCCGTTCAAATGGAAATGGGTCAATGCATTGGAAATAAAATGTACTATGTTGGAGAATGCTACATGGGGAGCAGCATACAGATTCAATATTGCAATTTCTATTTCATGAGAAAAAAAAATTGCAAGCACCAGCTCAACATTGTTTTCTTCGATATGTATATGGTCCAAAATTGGTAGATGTTTTTTCACCAATATCATGACCCCATGTGTAATGTAACTTGATATGCGATTGTGATTTGGGAATTGTTTGTTCTGCATGAATAATGCCATGTGTGTTTCTTGCAAGCACAGAACATCGGATTGCATTATATCATAGTCATTCAGTATATCATCCATGTGTGCATTTAAGCTGTGTGTAAGCGAGAGAATTGATACAGGTGAATTTGTTTGTATGTATTGGTAATCATAATGCAGTTGCCATTTTGCAGTGGTCCTCAGTTGTTCCATTTCAATATCAACTTTTTGTTTCACTTTGAAGTTATCTTTTGTGAGAGGACTTAGTAAATACAAGGACTCTATGCTTCTAACACGGGATAGTGATATGTAGACAAGTCCATGTATCTGAATTCCAGCAGGCTAAAAAGCAACTTTATCAAGTGTTAGTCCTTGTGATGTATGGACTGTACGTGCACATGAAAGTTTAATCAGAAACTGTTTTCGAATCTTCAGTTGACCTGTCTTTGCTGATGTTGATACTGGCTTCGATATTCGCAAAATAGGTGTCCAATCGCTTCCAGTATTTGAATTATATAGACAAGACAAATTGCTTGCTTGTCGCTTTCCTATATGTGGTTCATGGAACTTAATCCAAAGGACATCCACTTTTTCTGTCTTTGTATAGCCTTTCAGTATTCCATCTGCACCATTCACCAACCCATCCTGTGAATCATAGTTGCAAGCATATATTTCAACCAACATTTCTAATTTGAGGACAAGCTGCAAAGGTAAAGTGATTGAATGTTCATGATGTGGCACGTTACCATGGTTGTCTTCTTCCAGGTCAATGGAATTGATGATGATATCATCGCCAGGCATTAGGGAGAGCATGTGGATGTTATGGTTTGAAACATCCTTATTTATGTAGAACAGGTAAGTGAATGTTGGGTCTGTTGGTGCAGGCTGTAAGAATCTCAAATTGATATGGGTCAAGTCATCATGTGTTTGGCTGTTGGTGCGCATTCTATTTAGAATTGCAATGAATGTTTCAGCTATTTGGCACATTGTAGTATGCAACTCAAAGAATTTAATATTGTCTCTCCAGAAGTCATGGGTGATTGTTTCCATGTTGACCGTGGGTTGTTCAAATATCAAAGAATCTTAGATGGATTGTGCCTAGTAAAGATCCCCACAGAATATCATGTCAATGTTTCCAAAGTATTTCGTCTGCACATGTTTTATGCTTCTTAGTCGGTTGTTAATGGAATACAAGAACCGACTCCCAATCAAAGATGCTTCATCTATAAAGACAAGTTGGAGTTCCTCATAAAGCTTAGATAATGTATCCAACATTTCCTTGCTAAGTGGAAGAAACTGTGACTTGTTAACAGGCATTAAAAATGCAGAGTGGACTATTGTTCCACCAGCATTGTATGTAGCTTTTCCTGTGTATGCAACTATTAGGCCCTTTGGTTTCATAGGATAAAAGGAATTGTTTGAATCATAGATTCGTATAAGCATTTGGAACAATGATTTTGTTGTGAATGTATTTCTTGTTCCTGCTCCACCTGTAAGGAACACGTGCATAGAATTGTTCATGTTCAAGTGTTTTTTAAGAGAAATATCATTTACAATTGTTTGTTGTTCACGATTCAACAGACGTCTTATTTTGTGGTATTCATTATTTTCAATTAGGAAAGGATGTTTTGTAACTTGAAAACCAAGATTAATTCATTTTTCACTTCTAGCCGTTGGAGGACGAGGCGAATCTCCTTGTAAGTCATAGGATTCGGAAGCAGTTCTGATTGTTTTTGGGTCTTTGAATGTGTCATCATGATCACCAGGGTTTTCTAGGTCATTAAGTGCAACCTCTAGATCACCCCATGTTGGATTAACATTGTAGGTAAATCTAGCTTTATTAATGTGCACCATAGTCTCAGACGCAACATACACATCCTCCCATGTATAGAAGTTATGCATTAATGTCTGACCGTTTTCATCGAACGGAACGTACAACAACAATTTTTCTCTACAATAGTTTTCATAGTCACAATGTTTGTTGTATTTGAATCGTATGACATAGGGTTTTTTTCTTTTTGATATGGGTGCACCATTTTTTTTGTAATGCGATACGAATTCTGCTAAGCAGATATGCCTAATAGGAGATGGACGCTGGATGTAATAATCAATAATAGAGCGACATACCACATCCTCTTAATTGTCAGGATCTTGTTGTAGCAAAACCGGTGGTTTAAGGACAAATGTGCGTTTTTCAAGTGGAGATGTGTTTATGAAAACACATTTTCTTCAACTACAAGTGAGGGGCAAGGAAAGTGCAATATGAACTGCTTGTCGAGAAGACATTTGTTGAAGATTAAGAAATCTATTGCCAAGTGTGCGTATCATTTTTATGGCATCAATATGACTTCTTTCATGTTCTTTGTGTATTTTTCTGAATGCACTTGTCATAGATTTGTCAATCTTCGTCATATACGAGGTACAATATGATGTTGTAGCATATGCATTCATCACATACTGCACATCTATATTTTCTTTCCACATAACTGGCATATCCTTGGAGAAACTGTTGTTCCAAATATGGGAGATTTTTTGTTTAAGGAAAAGTGTTGGTTGCCTAAGCGTACATTGTATGGCTTGGATGTACTCATCTTCTGAAATATTTACCTGTGTCAAGAAGGCATCAAAGCTCATCATTTCGTCAAATCCCCCTTCTTCTAGAAATGTGAACAAGAATTTAGATTTTTCAACAACAACATTTTCCTCTACACTAACTGGCTCTATGATTCTTGTAGCTCTCATTGGTGGCACGGAAAAGTTGTATCTATAATGTGAGTTTTTTCATTTTCTACAACTTCTTGTATGGTAATGTCTATGGACTTTCGCAAGTTATGGATCCAAATGATCTGTGTTGCATGTTATGTATTTATCCACAAATTGTTCGATCTCTGAATTGTTATCAGCTCCATACACTGGTGCATTCTCTATCCACAATAGTGCGTGGTCATGTTCATTTCCCCTATTCTGGAATTCAATCACAAAAAAGTAGTCCGATATTTTTCCAAAAAAAGTTTCATCATGGCATATCAATTGTCTCAAAGCATTTATTCTATGTGTATAGTAGCGAGTACATGTCACCGGGTCTTTTCTTATGAGGTATTCAATGTCATTATTTTCCAGTGTATCGGTTTCTTTTTTACGTTTCATGTTCTTATGCAGGTTAGATACTGCGGCCACCAATAGATCCCAGCAGTGCTTTGCACTTGTAAATGTGATGAAAAATGTTGGTGGGCCTAATTGCCAGATCATTGCAAATTTTTTTTTTTTGTTTTGTTGCAAATAGTCAGGAGAGGTGCGGATGTTTTTGAAATCTATGTATCTAATATTAGATTTTAGAATTTCTTCTAGGTTAACTTTGTACTTCACATCTTTCACAAACAACTTTCTTCCTTGTAACTGACCTTTTCTTATTCAGACCCACATGAAGAACAAAACTTGCTCGATTATTATGTGCATTGTCTTGAAAAACAAATTTGTTATGTGACAGCAGAAGCAACTACTTGAATGTAGTAGCTCCCATCGAACTATTTTATGATAACTGAATCATTCTGTAATATCAGTGCCACGTGGATCTCCATAGAAGAGTGTTGGAAAGTACATTTCCTCAGCGAGTTTGTCCTTGAATATTCCAAGTGGACGTTGCCCCTCGGCAGGTGCAATTTTGACAATTTTGTCTTGCAAGTCAAGAATGCACTGTGAATCAGTGAATCCATGCACCAATGTTTCAGCAGCTATTTCATTGTTTGATTCATCACTTGCATCAAAATCACTAGGATTTTCAAGAGTATCTACAGAGTTTTCATGTTCTTATGCGAGAACATTGTTCCTATTGGCATTTATACAAATGTTCTCTGCTTTGTACAGGGCTTTGGAACATAATTCCTTTAATGCTTTCATAACAGCATGCACATGCACTTTGCCTGTCTGATAGGCATTTTTGTATCGCAAGAGTCTTTTCAAAGCCACAACGATTGTAATTGTATTGTTAATATATTGTGGCAATGCTTTTTGCACAACATCTAGCTGAACAGACACATTAATAATTGATCCTGTTAAGCCCATATGGGGTCGTTTATATCCCCAAGGTCTGATTTGGGAAAATGCAATTCCCAGAGACACAAGTCTCTCCTCAAGTTCCGTAAGTGCACTTACATCTGCTAGTGCTATATTACATCTTATTTGGTCAGGGGTTGCAAATTGTGGCAGTTTTCAATTTTCAAGCGATCGTTTACATGGAAGACAAACTTTCGCACTAGAAAATGGTTTATCCTGGGTTGTCAAGTGGAGGTATTCTGCTTGCAAATCAGACGTGAAAGAATTATTGTTTTTAAAAAAATTCAATTTTTCACAAATTGCACATGCAATGGAAGGAGTGTCTTTAATTTGTTTCATGTAGTTATCTCTTGCATTTTTCTTTCGCAGGGAAGTATTCATAGAAATTGTTTCTTGGTTTTCATTGCTAGTACTGCATGGTGTTTCTTGTAGATCACGAAGTCGTACAGTTGCATCACCATTCTCGGATGTGCAATTGCACCTGTTTATGCTTTGTTATGCACAAACAAATTTCTTTACATTGGCATATGTGAGTTTCTCTCTAAAAGGAAGTGTAGCAATGTATTTTTTTCTCCCGCGCATGATCTTTTTCAAGTTGTGGTAACTTAGTCTACGTTTCTTTCCCAAGGGTAGGATGAGCTAGTGGCAACTGGGATGGATTTCATTTTCACCCAGTTTCTGAGAAACTACTTTACGTTTTTTGTTCAAGGTCTCTATGACCTTATCAGAAGTCGGGTGAATTTGACGAATAATTTTTTTCAAATTGTGATAACTTACTCTACGTTTTTTGTCTAAGTCGTCTATGGCCTCATCATAACTTTCATGAATTGTATGCATGTTTTTTTTGTTCAAGCTCTGTCTGCCCATATCGCAACTGGGAGGACTTTCATTTTCACAAAAAAGTATTCCACGTGTATGCAAATTCGATGACGTTTGGGTGGCATGGTGACGCAAACCTGCCCTCGACGGCACAGACGCTACCACCAGGACCTTCCCTCACACAGCCCGAAGAGTCAATTTCTCTTCCAATTCCCCTCGGGAGTTACCCACAGTATCCTCCTTCGGCGATCTCCCCTTCGCGAATCGGGAAATATGAACTCACGGATTCGTGAGTTAACACCCACGAGATCGGGTCTCTCACTTCCCCGAATCCCGATGGTCAACGAGTCAACACTCAGTTCCGTTGGGGCGTTCCCTATCGGGAAATCGGCCGATATGAAATAGTGATTCACTTACACTATGAATCCCCAAACCCCGAACTCCGATATGCCGATATGCGATGGCACGTGTGGATTCGACACCTCCACCTCTTCCTTCTATCGGGACTTCGATCCCCAATATGTCGATGTGCTTCCACCTGTACTCCACTAGAAACCGCGGTCCCACATGCCACGTCACTTCGGGATTTTGCGGATCACGAATCCACGATACAAGTTTTCGTCGTGGTCGAAAACCCCGAAACGCCGAACGCCGAAACCCCGAAGTCCGACTTCTTGGGATCGCATGCCACCTGTCCTTGTCCTGATCAACGGTTCCCGTTGATTCGGGAAATCGCAACTCGCGATTTCAATGAGCACGAAACTTTTGCCTCGTCAAATGCTGAAGCCCGATATGCTGATATCCGATGGCCGGTTCCCTTCTGCGCCTTTGGGCTAGCTCCTGCGCAACTTCTCCACGATCCGATGATCGACGGGGTTTCGCTAGTCTCGCCTGCGAACCCTGGCCGTTGATTTTCTTCTTGGAGATCTCCTCCTACTTCAAAGCTCTCCAATCCGAATCCCTCCAGGACCTGTTCCACACTATCTGCAAGGAACTATTCCTCCTGAGCTTCAGCAACGCTGATTCTTCAGAAACTTCTGCGTAAGTTGCTTACGCTTGACTTTCAACCACTCTCCAAGTGTTGAGTCTTCCGGACTCTATGCACTTCCTGCAACAGAAGTCCCTGTCACTTGTACTCAGACTCAATTCTGAGACTT
>ML789160.1:481070-495999 GCA_009831015.1 Picea engelmannii | reverse complement strand
AAAACAAAAAGCTAATAATAATAAATAATGGAAGGAGAGAAAGAAAAAGAAAAATAAAAAGAAATAAAATAAAATAAAATAAAAATAAAAATAAGGAAACTTGGAATTAGGAAACTTCAAAAAAATTGGAAAGTAGGAGACATAGAGTAAAAAGCAAAAAGGGAATCAGCATTTAAGAAAGTACTAAATTTCAGAAACTTCAATTTAGGAAAGGGAATAAAAGCATGAGAGGGGATCTAGGAACCCTAGGAGAAATTTAAGGAGCGATTTTGGGGGGGGGTGTGAGGGAATTTAGACTTTTAATTATTAAACAGAAATTCATTATTGGAGAACCCTAGGGATGAGTGACACTTGGATGACGGAGATTGTTTAGAGGTTTAGTCTTTAAAATTTAATTAATTAATAATCAGGAAAGTAGGTGGGTCTCATTTTCCTATAAAAGGAAGGGAAAGGAAGGAAGAAGGGGGAGAACGGTTAGCGTAACGTTACGCTGCCGAATTGTGGTTTGACGGATTTTCTTGTGTGGAGTTGGGTGTATCTCAGCTGTGTTTTGGAGTGGTAGCTCAGCTGTGGAGGCGAGCTGAGAAGCTAGTTTCTCTCTGGTTCTTGTGTGGCCCCTTTGCGGCTCTGGGGGCGAAGGGGGAAGCAGAGTACCCCTCGCGTTTGGCTGGGAGGTACTGGTGATATTTGCACGGTCGGCAAGCGGGAGCGCGGGACGTCGTCCGAGGAAGGCGAAAGGCAACGGTATGGTTTAATTGTGAAGTAGAATGCATTTTTATATTTTGACAAATAAATGTTAATGATGCTGTAAATCCCCTCCATTGACTGTGTGAAATTAAGCTGCCATAATTCGGGACTGTGCGAATTTAGAAGAATGAAGCGGGATAGTGTAATTTTAAATACTGCTGTTATACCTTTTTATTTAACTTCTTAGACTGTACGAACGGTTGTTGTTAAAAATTCAGGACTGTGTATTATAAATTGTCAATGAATTTATCAATCTTGCCTTATAAATTTGTCAAATCTTGTCTTATAAATTTGTCTTATAAATTGTCAATGAATAGTTAGTTCTGGCAATTTCGATTCTATGAAAGTCGAAGGTTAAATTTTGTTCTGGCGACTCGTCCTGGAAATGTGTGAATCGCTGTAACTGATTTTATGTTTGAATTGCACTCTGCCCCTTATCATTTTTAACTGATTATGCCCTCTCCCTTTTTTTTTTATACTGATTATGCCTGCACTTTATAAATTCGTTTTCGTTGACTATGGTATTTCCAGTTATGCCTGCCGTAGATGGTTGGGACCTTGAAATTCTGTTAATGGGTTAGGGGCTTGTATCCTGGATTAGATATTGTCTGCCTTGCTATTACTTGTCTTCTGGGAATGGTTGGATTAGACGTTATTACTATTATTGCCACTGGTTATTGTCTATAATGTCATCGCTTGTGCGCTGGATTTTGCCGAAATTGACATTAAAGTACTCTGGAAACTGTCTAACTCACTATCATTGGCACCCCCGAAATTGTCTGTTTGGGTAGCTTCGGTAATTTAGAAATTAATTGAGACTGTTGTTTGGAACTACACCCTGAGTATTAATTTATCATTGCATTATTATTTTTGTTTTAGGCAGCGCATCAATTCTGTTACTTAACCTTGAGAGTGCCCCTTGCCATCAGCCTTTTCTATAACCGTAACCCTTGTCCAGACTGGTGCTGGAGCTCTTCGCGCACCGCATACGACCACTGGAGAAGAGATTATCTTCTTGGGATGCCTCCTTCTGCCTGTTACGAGCTGAGGTACGTTCGCGGGGAATTTTTCCATCGAACCAGGCATTTCGAAATCGTTTTAGGTGCTCTTGGCACATGTTGACATGGGTAGATGTTTTATGAAGGGGACTCGTCGATGTATCGAACCCCACTCACCCAATTGAGAAGGTATAACCCCCATCTCATCACGCCACCACGCCCAGCCACCAAGAGGTGCATCTTCGAGTGATTTTTCTCTGAGTTTCGGTTGACCTTCACCTTCACCTGCAAATCCACCCCAACGTCTTGGACACTCTCACATTGACCCAACCTTTATACTCAGCGGATGGCACCTTATGATCTCGGCGGTATAATGAAAATGACTCAGTAAACAATGAAAATGAAAACAAATTATACCCAATGAAAGTAGATTCAATTTAAAAAATGTTGGTATCAATTATCAAACTAAATTCTGAGTATTTGTAGGAGTCCGCTACCTCCAAAGATGAAGTAAGATGGAGAGAATTTGCAGTTTGCAAACAGTCCCATTTTCATGTTTTCGGTCGAAACCTAGTTTTTAACGAATCCGTTAAAAATAAACGTTTCAGCCGAAATATGCTTACCAAGGGAAATTAATTCATCCAGAAAACATTGTACACGAATTTTGAGGGCACCATTAAATTTGACGTGAAAATTTTCGGCCGAAAAAGATTTCATCCGAAAGCAACATTTGTTCGGCCGAAAAAATTCTGCTAGAAATTTTGGAGACTCGATTGTCACGAAAGTGTTACCCAGATTCATGATTTTACGAAAGCTGTGAATCCAAGGAATAAGTAGTTTCCCTTACATCTCACGGTATCTGTCTTTAATCGATAAACCCCTATTCCCTACTCTGCCCTAGGCTATGAACACCTGAGTGTTACAATCACCCATTTAAAGCTATCTTAGGTGAGATTGCACAACACCATCCGGGTGTTGTGTTGTCTTCTATTTTACTAGGAGGGCCGATAGTTTTAGAGGCTTTGTTGGAACCCCAAATGACATGAACCCTGGGTCAATAACTCAGACAACCCGAGAAGGGAATTGATAACCAACAAATCCCTTCCTTCTTCAAAACCTTCACAGAAGCCAAAGCTTTCCCCACCCCTTCAACACCATCGTTGAGAATGAGCAATATCTTTAGGAATCACTCAATTTTATAATATCAAACCATTTCTTAGATACACTACAATTGAATATCACCCTTACAGTTACTATTACTTGACATTATTACCTATTTCAATGACTTGAACCTATGCATTAGTACAACAAGAATATATTCAAACATTTCCACAAATATATAATTCAAAATTTATTTACAAATTTTACCTAAAAACATTTTAAATTGTGTAGAGAATAATTGCTAATAAGGTAAATATTTAACAATACTCATAATATCTCACCAAATCAAAAAATTGAGAAAAAAAGGTTGTTTTTATGTGGCTATTTTTTAACATAGAAAAAATCAGACATTAAAAGTATGATATTAATGTCACAAATAATCTAAAAAATTAGTATTTTTTTTATATATACATCAGTACAAAAACATCCTATTGATATGGTCAAAGTAGATATAATTAAATTTGATTATGGTCAAGTTTGACCATGTCAAGTCTATAATATCAAGTCACAGTCTGAACATTCTACGTTTTGGCCCTTCTCTGTGGATTTTGCTCTAATCAATTTTTTTTGAAATATGGCAAGAAAGTGTTGGATATGCAAGTTTGAGTCACTAAGTCTATATAATCCGATTTCCCTAGGGGTTTTTCAACACGTTGAATTCATTTATGCATTCAAAAATGCAATTTAAATGACAACAAAAATGTGATTTCATCCAAATTCATGTGGTCGAATTCCGACAAAAAACACCAAAACTTAGAACAATTAGACAATGCCAAATATCACCTAGTCATTGGTGTACCAACATCCTTAAGTCAATGTTGATATATCGATGCCTATCGAGGGAAGGAGTTTAAAAAAAAAAAAATTCAAGAATTTATAGTGAAATCCAATGTCAAAATTGATTATTTACCATCAATGTTAGATTTAACACCTAAATGTAGTAGTTATCTTCGATCTTTTCTTGTACCTTATTTTATTCTTCTCTTTATTGTTTGTTCCTCATTCACACCTGTTTTTAATGCAACATCATTTTGAAGAATGATTTATCATAGTTGCACAAAGAATCATAAGTGAAATGAGCATACAAGAAGAAATACAGCTCTGAAAGCACAAATAGGAAGTTAATGCATGGATGGAAATGTTGGTGTGGAGAAGCATGTGCATGAAATAACAAATTATGGATCTTGATGGAGAATTTGAAAGGCCAATCATGGGAAGTTGAAGAGATGGACTCGAAAAAATGAGATCAAGCCAATAGTGGGTGAAGGTGCGTTATATTGAGCAAATAGTTGAGATTTGTGTAAGGAAAGAATTCAAAGAAGGACGAAATATAAGAAGGAAAAGAGAAGGAAATTAGGTTGGCCACGAGGGACATCGATTTCATTTGAATTGATTTAGATTTGAGAGAGAGAATCTTTTGCATAAGGAGGCAATTGCACCTCAAAGAAAATTTATAGATAGCTATATAAGATGCATTATTATTGAGGATCAAGAAGCACATGGAGATCAAAGAGAGGATGAATATAATTGGTGGATACATGAAGAAGAAGATTAACACTCAGCGATTCGATATAGTTCTTAAAAATTGAGAAAATATTTATGAATTTGAACATTGGTTTTAAAGTATGAATTATCATTTAATGTAGTTCTACATTAATAGAAACTTTTGGTTCTTTTATAGTTGAAAAAAAACAAAATGTAGATAGGATAGAGACATTGTGTTCTTTACCTCTACAACTTATTAGTGACATAATAAAATTGTACAGGATAAAATATTTTGCTATGAAATAGAAATTTTTGGTTGAAAAAATATATAATTATATTATATTGACAAGTATAAATTGAAAATAAACTTAAAAATAAATAAAATAAGAAAAATGCACTAAAAATAACAAATGCAACTTTACATACAAAATTAGTTCAATATTTATATTTATTGTAGACTTTATCAGTCAAATCGCTGGCAGAGGGGGGTCCCTTGTCCCACAAACAAGGGGGTCTCATACACCAATTTGGTGTGGCTTGGTCGTAACCTTAAAAATAAATTATTATTATTATTATTATTATTATTATTATTATTATTTATAAAATGATTTTTAACTTACATACAAATGATATAATATATTAAATACATGTAAAAGAAATATAACATGATATAACCCACATATATAATTAGAAGATATAAATTTTGGCATTGTCTTAACTTTTTTTTTTTTGTAATTAGGGGATATAATTTTTGGCAAAACTCTAATTTTATGTTGTTTAAATTACATTTTTGAATGCAGAAATGATTCAACATGTTGAAAAACTCAAGTTTGCAAATGCAACGATTTCCAAAATAAAACAAAAAAATAAAACATTTAGCCTATAACATTTTAAAAAGACTATAACATTTTAGAAAGGGTATACATATTGTTACATTTTAGAAAAACTATGACATTTTAGAAAGGTTATACAAATTGTTTTATTTTTATTGCAATGAGACCTAAGTTATAAGTTACAATGAAGTTGCAATGAGACCTATGTTATAAGATGTGGAAATCAATTAACAAGATGAAATATCAAATCTACTTTATATTTATATACAATAAGAAAAATTCACTATTTCAATACTATGAAACATCTCCTTTCCTCTCTTTCGGTTCTATTACAATGGATCTCGTGGATTCCGGGCAATGGTTGTCTAATAGAAGTTGGCAAAGATAGCTTCCTGGGATTGGGGAGTAAAGTCATTCTCTCACCCCCTCTTCTAGCGCACCTACATGCAAAATTTTTTATCTTTTTGAACCATTGTTGCTATCAGACAATAGAAGGACAGCATGGAGACTCTTGGATCAACAGATCAGATCTTTAACTTGCGCCTGAGCTTCTATCCGAATGGGATGGCTTCATCAAGACAATCAAAGAATCGGGTCTGAGATTGCAAAAGAAACCAGATTCTATTAGCTGGACAGGCGGAGATGGTTCGAGACATCTCAAGGTAAAAAATGTATATCTTGCATTGACTTTAGGTTGCTAGAAACCTATCAAAGACAGCGGGAGACTTGAAATTTGGAAAGATGATTACCCCCTGAAAATTAAACTTTTTGCTTGGATCCTGATTGAAAACAAATTGTTAATGTGGGATAAACTACAATCTCGTGGCTGGGAGGGCCCGAGTCGTTGTATTCTCTGCAAGTGGGCCAATGAATCAACGCTCCATGTGTTCTTCTTTTGTCCCTTCGTTAGAGCGATCTGGACAGGTCTCCAATCTGCGCTGAAGATCACCTTTCCTTGGTCGAGTTCCAGTACTCAAGACTGTATGCATACCTGGTTCAAGGAAAACAACACATATCATTTGATCCTTATCCATCTCTGCTGGCGTGTTTGGAAAGCTAGAAATGAAGCACTTTTTCAAGAGAAGACTCCTTCTTCTTCTAGTATCACAAATCTTATCCTTGTAGAAGCAACAAGCCAGAGACCAGTGCTAAATACTTCGCCTACCAGTCGACCTGCCTTGATTATTCCTACTGATAGAACAGTGGCTTGGTTTGATGGTGCTCTTCAAAAAGGAGGTACTCTTTGCGGAGCAGGGGGGAAAATTGTCTTAAGCTCTCATTCCAGTATTCGATGGACTCTGAATTGCGACACCGGATCTAATACAAAGGCTGAGCTTATTGGTGCTTGGGCTTCTCTAGTCTTGGCAAGAAGATACACCGAAGACTTGATTCTTCTTGGAGACTCTAAACTGATCATTGATTGGTTAAATGGTCTCGCTGATTTCCAAGTAGCAGTTCTTGCAAGCTGGAAAGAGAGAACCAAAGAAGCTGTCCTGTTGTACAAAAATCTTGCTTTCAAACACATCTTTTGAGAAGAGAACAACGAGGCTGATATCTTATCAAAAAACTCTTTGCTTCTTCCCTCGGGCCATATATCATTTGTTGTTTGGGAGGATGGCAATGAAGGTCTTTCAAACATGATTAAGTTTTGATTTATCTTGGTCATCTTGGGTCTGAAACTCTTTGATCGGAAGAGACAGTCAGGTATCTGAGATGTTAATCTTGATCTGAAGCGTCTTCATTTAGATTGGTTGCTGCAAGTCTTGACTGTCATGATCAGTTTTCAGGCTTTTTGCTTTTCTTTTAAAAATGTTGTCTGCTGTAAATTTCAGTATATGTAAATTTTTATAACCTTTTGGTCTATAAAAAGTATTTTTTTCGTGGAAAAAAAATAAGAAAAAATCACTAAAAATAACAAATGCAACTTTACATACAAAATTAGTTCAATATTTATATTTATCGTAGACTTTACCAATCTACTTTAATCTTCCAAGGCCATGCATCATAACGTGGTTGTTTAGTATTACTTCTTTCAAGGCCTTGGTTTTTTTTTGGTATTACACACTCCATCACTTCTTCCACGGTCATGATGGTGGATTGATTTAAATACATCATAATGTGTTAAATTATTTATTATTTTAGTTGTTAGCTAATATTAAACGTTAATTATTGGTTCATTCTCTCGTACATCCTGTGTTAATTATTGGTTCATTCTCTCGTACATCGTGTGTTATATATAGACTGTTTATCATTTAATGAAGAGGAGAGGATGAAAATGTAGTAAGTTAATAATTGGTTTATTCCATGATATTTAATGTTAATTATAGTTGTCTAACAATATTATAATTTATGATATTTAATGTTAATTATAGTTGTCTAACAATATTATAATTTGTTGATATTTTTATCTATTTTATTAAAAAAAAATAATATTTTGTTTTTTTTCAAAAACATAATATTTTTATACAAAACTCTACTCTTTCAAAATATCATTTTATTAAAATAATAATAATATAATTTTCAAATATCAAAATAAAAAAAATCTAACTATTTACACATTCTAACTAAAAAGTGAAAACAAAGTTTGTAATCTATTTTTTTTAAATTCTCACTAAAAGTAAATGAGGTCACGTCCAAAGATAAACATACATGCACAAATAATAAAACTAAATATATTCCATCTCCAAGCTTTCTTTAGTTTATTTATGTTCAAAATCCCCAATACAAGACTCTTGAATGACCAAAATATTCTATAACTTAAACAAAAATTGCAACGAGATCCCCAATTATATACAAAATCCATAGCAAAGACGAGAGCACAAAACTTAAAAAAAAAAAAAAATGACTTGGATATTTAGGATAAAGTCTCGACGCTTTTATTTTTTTGTGCTTAAATGTAACTTTCAAAGCCTTAACAAATAATATGGACAGGTTATCCAAATATGTAAAAATGTGATTACAAAATTATGGAATAAAATTAAAATAATGAAATTTTTATTATAATACTATATTAAATGTTTAATCCTAAAAAAATGGAAAACAAATGATTAAAAAAAACGGATACATTGAATTTCCAACAAAGATAGTGTGCCAACACAAAATTTCAATGTTGAGTAAGTCAAAGGACGATATTTAGGAAATGAATGTGGTAGATCTCCAATTCCTCTAAGATAGTGTGCTAATACAAAATTTCAATGTTGATTAAGTTAAATGATGTGTTGATAGGTGAAAAATTGTCTTTTGTCAGCAACAGGGGTTACCTTCGCTGAGAAGTTCCAATTAGATTTTTCACCATTTGTAATAGGCAATTCATTCGGATTCTATTTCGACAATTTTCTTATTTGTCTTTATCGGTAGCGGCTAGGTCTACTGATGAAGGTGAATGATAGATGGTTAAGCAAATTGAAGATGTAGACGAAGACTATGTAAATGCATGAAAGAAATCTAATCCACTTATAATCTATCTTATCCTAGCTAGGAAAAAATCATCTAAAGTGAATGAGTTGTAATGAAACTGAATTTTGCTTAAGACCCCACTCAACAGATGTTATGAAGGTGCAAAGTTAGAAACACATGTATATACATACATAACCAAAAAGTCTAAATCATATATATGCGTACATCAACAACTCATATGTTCAGGGTGTATAATATAAGAAGGAATAACAATAATGCAAGAAGAACATTGATTGCATCAGAAAAGTCTATTAGCAAATATGTCTTTATATATCATGTGAACAACATACATTCTGCATGAAAAGCAAAACAACAACACACACAAGTTATTCTCTCTATCCAAAGTTGACCCTCAGGCTTCTCAATATTAATAGTTATACCAGTAGTACATCAAAGCTCCAAAGAATGACTTCTCAATTTTAGTTGACACTACACTCCCAAATATAGGTTAGAAATGCACAATGTTTGAAGAGCCAAAAATCATCTTCTTTAGATACAATTCTAGTATTTATTAAGACTCAATATGACTCTTGACCTTTTGTCCAACCCCATGACCTTTGGTTTACCACCATTTTTCTTTATTCCCTTTGTAATGACTAACCAAAAGACATTAGTTATATTCTAAATTTGTATTTTAGCACTTGGTGAGCCAACACAGATTTTAGTCATAGTGTGGCTCATCCACCATAATGATTGCCTTAGGCATTAGAATAACTTGGTTGTTCAATTTTGGCAGTTGATTATCATAGGGTTCAAACCTCTTCTTATCCATTTGATTTTGTTTCCCTTCATTGCTGGGAAAATTGATATGGTTGTTGATGCTTTATTGTCTTTGGTTGTAGATCTTATTGTGAGGATGTGGATCACTACCTCTTCTTGACATTTACACCTAACAACATTTAACCTGTCAAAGATGAGTGACTTCAGAGTAATCCCAGACAAACTTCTAGGTTCATTTACTCATGATAGAGGGACTGTGTCCTCTGTGACTCTTGACAAGGTACCATATATTCATCTTGAAAAAATGAAGACAATTAGTTAAAAAATTATTAGGGACTGTGTCCTCTGTGACTCTTGACAAGGTACCATATATTCATCTTGAAAAAATGAAGACAATTGGTTAAAAATTTATTGAATCTCATATCTGGGAAATCGTATATCTTAAGAATACCTTTCCAACGATATAAGGAACACACAAAATGGGTGTCCGAGTCAAAAGTAAAGTTATCACTAAAGTAGAGAATGTTGTCTCGTAGGGTCCTATTGCTATTTCGGAGCAGTTTGCATTAATTCCCCCGTTGTATACCGGAGCAGTTCATGGGAACTACCCCGACAGAGCTCATCGCAAGAACGCCTCCGACGTGAACCGGCAAGGATGGTGTGAACTATTCTGGTCTGTTGGTGAAGAGGGCATCAATTGTTCCTGTGCTAGTGAGTCAATGGTTGATGTGAGCCTCAGAACGTTGGAGAAGCCGCAGTCGAGTAGAATCTTTGAGTGGTCATCACAATATATGGGCTTAGACTTTGTTCATGCCATAGGTTCGTTGAGCGCAGGTCATGCTACACAATGGTTTCAGTTCTGTGTGATGACATCTAAGTCTCAGAGCTCTTCCTCATCGCTCTCTCTTGATTCATGTATTCTGGGTTGTTCATTTCTTGGTGGTTGAATAAAAAATTTCTTACCCTACAGCTCTTCTATTATTGAAAACTATCTACATTTTTGGCTACATGTTGTTGGGATCGCCGGTTAAGTTTCTTGTAACTCCTGCCGGAGGTCCCTGAGATGTTCTTCCCAATTTGGCCGGCTGTCATTGTTGGCTTGCTCGCTAATCCGGGGTTTATTTGGGGCGCCCTGAAAAATAGAGAGATTGCACCTATCAAAAGCGGACGGGACCAAAGATTGAATATTTTAAAAGTCATTTTAGTCAATCATGAAGCTCCTGTATTTCATTAAATTCAAAGTCTTTCATGTTGCTATTGAGGGAGTCCCCACCAGAGATAATATATACCGTGACATCATGGCGAACTCTCTGGTAGATGACTGACCTGAGGACACACAATAATGGACAGCCATTAAATCGTTAAAACCCTTCTTTCTCGTGTATTTTCCACATCTTCGTTCATTTTGGGTATTAGAGTTTACGAACCCTAGTTGCAACAAGAAGTCTTCTTCCTTCAGTTTTTCTTCCAATTATTGGACTGCAGAAATGGTAATTTCTTTTTGCTACAAGTTTTTCTCTCTGTTGATGGAGAACCCTAACCACTTTGCTTGTTCAGATATGTAGCATAGCTGGGACCTTAGAGAGCTTGGGCTAGGATTCCGGGGTTTCCGAACTTGGGACTTACACTCGACTCTTGCACCTTCCCAATCAAAATAAGTCTCTATTCTTGCACCTGTATAAACACTATTGATCTCAGACCTTGATCTTGGTAGTTCCATGGGAGGTCAGTAATCTGACTCTGTTCTAGCACGTTATGCATTTATTCCTTGCCTGAGCTTCCAAAAATGATTTCGTATGGAAGAAACTTCTCATGAATTCCTACTACAATTTTTTTCATTCTGAAATATAATGAAGAAACAGATGCAGTGTTCCATATCTAGGGCATGCGTATGAACCACGAAATGTTATATTTCGTATTCATCATCGAAATAGGAATACAATTCCAATAGAGATGCCTTCAATGGCTTTAGACCTATTTTCATGGATTTGGGATCCGCAAATGAAGTTATAATAATAATAATAATAATCTATTTTTAAGGTAAGGGCCAAGCCAACACACCAAATTGGTGTATGAGACTCCCTTGTTTGTGGGACAAGGGATCCCCCTCCGCCCAAGGATTTGACTGGTAAAGTCTACGAAGGTATACATACCCTACCCCCCTTTGGATTTGAACTTGTGACCTCTTAAGAGGAAACACATGTTCTTAACCATTAGGCCCATTCAGACTCTATTATTACCAATGCCATCGACAACATTCTTCCCAAGTGTTTTGATGCCATCCACCTGTTCTCCCAAGTGTTTTGATGCCATCAGAGATTTCCCTTTCAATGCCCTCTGATGAGCTTCGGAGCACTTCCTCTCATTGCCTCCAATGAGCTTCGACGAAGATTCTCTCATTGCCTCTGATGAGCTTCAGTAAAGTTCATCTCATCTATGTAGATTTGCACTCAACAATGTTTTCATTATTGCATTCTTCCCTTTGTTTAATTTCTTTTAATTATTAATAATTATATAAGAATTTTTATTTAATATTTTTCCTTTTCTTTTGATTATCATATATTAAAATAAAATCTAAATTCAAACCATTTAAATTTAACTTGAATTTGCATTTAAAATGGTGAAAACGAATTTAAAATTAAATAAATTGTGTTAAAATCAACGATACCAAACTTCATCAATTCCTTGGGAGGAGAGAGAACCAATTTGCAAACATCTTGCTTTTGCTTATGTTGTTGGAAGAACTTTTAAATCTTCATTACTTGCTCATACGAAGTCGGATTGGAGTATAATTTTTTTCTTTATGAAAAACACAGAGAGACGCTTCTATCGATCCTACTGGTCGTGCCATACAAACATCTCATTTGTGTAACGACTGACGAGGTTAGTTTGGGAGAGAAATCCTTGGCGATTTGTTTGGGTACTTTCGGGAATAGAATTTAGATTATGTGAGTTGCATTGGAATCATAATGGTGAAAATCGTACACTTGACTCGTTCCAACAATGAAAAATCCACTTTGACAAAACAAAAAAAATTGCGCTCAAAGACATTTTTTAACCAAATTTTAGGGCTTTTTTTTCACTGTTGCTTCACCAAAATTCAATTTTGTAAGTTCCCATGTCATCTATGATGTATAAACTCTTAATTAATCCATTGATGTTGAGGCGATATGTTAGTAGCATGGAATTATAAACCCACAAAAAACAGCCAATTGACGTTTGGGACGCTCAATATGGTTTCGAGGCTGGGAGGACCCAATTTCTTCCGATGTGCATTTTGGAGCAAGCGCAAGACCAATAGGTGTTGTGGTTAACCCATATGATGTTAGAGAAAACTTTCACAATCAATATTTAGTCATAAAATCAAGAAGCGCAACATAAACAAGTTGGTATACTAGTGACAGAACAAACTTAATTACGATTGCAATATGAAGCAATTTAGGTGTAGTAGGTAATACGTGACCATCTATATAATTAGGCGTGGAGAGCTTAGTCAATGTAAATGTTAGGAGAATGACTGACAGGTGCATCAAGAAGGATCCGAGCTAGAGGAGGATAAGATAGGCCTCAAGACGAAGGTGGTCCTTGCTAACCAGGTTAGTGTTGGAAAGAGAAAGAAGATTATTATCGATGCATTCAACAATAATGAGGGGTTGACATCATTTTGTTGTTGCATCAGGGATGAGAAAGGGAAACTCATCAACAAGTATTGCATCGACAAGGGAGAGATGAACTTCGTCGATATGTAATGTATCAAAGTGAAAAGGAGGAGCGTTGTTGATATGCAATGCATCAACGAAAGTGGAAGGAGGTTAGCCAGTCAAAGGCATATGCGCAACTAAGATAATCGTGTGAACATTACTGATGCGTCGGCATTGATCACGCGAACTTCATCGGTGATAAAGATGTAAATCAGTGAAGTTTAGTGGAGGCATGTCGATGCATCAGCCAAGTCCGAAGGAAGGTGATCTATGTGCTAGCGAAGAAATCACTGGCATGCCAATGTGTAATTGGAAGAAAAGATGCATTTGACAATATGTTATGTATTGGTGCAGGAAGAGGGAAGTCGCTATAGTGTGAATCGACGGGTCAATGTGATCTAAAGAGAAACTGAAAATGGTAAAGTGGGAAGAGAGGGAGAAGGACTTAAGATTATCCATTTGCATGAGAGAGAGAGAGAGTGAGTATAAGGGTTCCAGTGGGAATTTTATAAGGGGGGACCGATTTCTTATCTTAGAGTGATGATTTTAGAAGAAAATTGGGAGGTTTTTGTGTGCGCGCAACAGGATGATAGGAAGGGAATGAATGTGTTAGATCTCCAATTCCTCTAGTGAAATATTAGTCCTCAAGAAAAATATTTATTCATTGCATGCTTGCATGTACACTACTCCATTCTCCATCGAAGAAAAAAAAAACACACTTTACTTTCATGATTGGCAGAGTAATTTTAATTTGTAAGATTTAGATATATTTGAGGTTTTAGTGACATAACCTATCATGAAGTTTTGAAATATTTTGAGGCTGTAAACAATACATTTATGCCATGAGGTTAACCATATTTTGTGATGACCATTAAGAAAAAATAGTTGTATTTGATGGGAAAAGGATTCCTCGGCTTCATCGCATTTGAATTTATATTGTTGTAATTGTCACATGGACATGGAAACATCTTATTTATAGGAATTTTATTTCTAGAACCATTTAGGTTACTATTATCTATACAGAAATCTTCATTAATGAATAAATATTTCTTTAGGTATACCTACACTTATCTTTCTCTGTGTTTTTTATTTGTTCTCACATATTGTGTTGCTTTGTGTTGCTTAATATATGACCACTTTTTTGAAAGGAGAATGGATGGAGCTCTGAACCCTAACGCTCGACTGCAACGCCGACTGGTAACCGCCTGATGCGCGCTCCAGAACCCTGAACGAACTCCTATCTAATAGATTTCTACTTGGATACTCACGTGATCACTGCACCCCCAGTAATGAGCACGGAAGAGGGGGGGAAACCCCCCTCGTACAGCGATATCACCGCGAATGATAGAGCCGGACTCCGGGCCAAGCGACCGGCCTTTGAACCGCCGGCGCATCTCAAGGAACAGCTCTTTGCACAAGGGCGCTGCTCCAATAAAGAAATGGAAAGCGAATCCAGCTCGTCCAAACCACAAACCTCCAAAAACTGGCTGCCAGGTAAGTGCATCCCTCAAATGGAAAAACCTCCGCTTTACCGTATTACATCGACCAGGGTGGGGGAACATACACAATTTATGATGGACCATGCACTCATAGGTAAATTCCTGGGCCTATGGCCGACGGAAAGGGATCTATCCAGGTGGATTAAGGACTGGTGGAACCCCAAGGGAGACTATGAGGTACAACTAAGCTCCAAGGGGTTTTTCACAATCATCCTATACAATCTAGAGGACAAGGACAGAATATTTGACAACGGTCCATACTTCTATAACTCAGCAGGCTTATTTCTTAGATTCTGGACTGATAGATTCAACCCAGATCTAGAGGACTT